>LPNX011173589.1:0-68201 GCA_001517045.1 Pseudotsuga menziesii
CATTTTCAGTTTTGGTGCGGAAAATTAGGGCTTTCTATAGAAGAAGAATTTTTGAGTGAGCCCAGCATAGGATTGTTCTCCTCATCAAAATCGAAGTTTAGAGACCTGGATCAAGAAATTTGGTTAGGTGAAACTCCGGGAAAGTCAAACCCTAGTTTGACCCCGATCTGGAAAAACCCTAAATACTAAAACTGCTAAGTTTTGGTACATTCGCTATATCCTGAGATTGACGAAGGATCAGGAGTTGAAAATTGCAGAGATCGAAGATAAAATCCTGATTTACACTGTGCCCAAAATTCAGCCTCAGATTCGCTATATTCTGGGAGATATGATCCCTCCAAGTTAGGGTTCCAGCCTCTTCCAGAATTCATCCCTAAATAGGACACCTGGGGAGAATTGCTGTAGCGTGGGCTACAGAGGTCCAAATGGAATTCTTGAAGATGTTCCAGAAAGAGCACGACCTGTACTTTCTTTGGTCCAAATTTCAGAACCTGATGATGAACCAGTGACACGTGGCATGCCGTACAACTTCACTGTTCTGAATAGTCTTGTAACAGGTCACCTTGGGAAAATGATCATAAATCCCAATTGGTGAAACCAATTCTGATGAAACCTGTGGTGTTGGATTAGGGACATGCGAGGTTACCTCAGTGCGAAATTTCAGACATAGAGGAGCAGTAATTTCGGAGATATCATAGAAACAGTAACATGCATTTCTGCAGAAGAAATTGGAAAACTAGGGCTTCCTGTTCCGGGAGCTTCCCTCCACTGTTTTCAGAAAAGGAGTACATTGGACAGCTCCACTTGAAGAGATCTATCTTTCTATCCAATCAGATCTGAAAGATTCCAAGTTTTGAAAATTAGGGTTTCTCTGACAAACCCTAGATCAGCAAGCTCTAGAAGCGGGACGAACACCTCAAATTGGTAAGATCTAATCTTTTGCTATTTGCATTTGAGGTTCTCATTTCAAAGTGATCTATCACATCAGCTTGATGATAAGCTTGGTGAAGTTGAAAACTTCCAAGCATGGAAGTATTTGATCTCTCTGAAGAAAATGAATTGGACACCTACATGAGTAGAGAGGTTCCGATTCTAGAGGGAGATGAGCCTCAAAGCCTTACACAAGAAGAACTTGCCTTACACAAGAAGAACTTGATCAAGGCCAAGAAGATCATTGTTGATTCACTCACGGATTAACTTATACCACAAGTGTCTTCCCTAAGGACACCGAATATGTTTGATTCCTTGATCAAGCTATTTGAAGATAAGAACTTAAATCAGAAGATGGCTTTGAGAAAACAATTGAAGAATGTGAAGATCCAGAATGCAGAACAACTTGAAGCGGTAGAAGAAGAAGTATGCAGAAGTGGTGATCGCCACCTTGAATGGCCTCCCAGGATCATGGGATTCATTCATGTGAAGAATGTATGCTAGAAGTAAGTGATTATTTTCAGCTCGACTAATAAGAAGAGAAGAAGAAGATGGGAGCAATTGAAGATCAAGCTCTCACCATTCAAAGAAGATCCCTCAAGCGATGAGGAATATGAAAAACTCAATTCTTGAAGAACCTCATATTCATCTTATCAGTTGGATAAGAAATGATGATTTCATGAATGAAGAAGATGATAAAGCAGAATGATCAAGATGGACTCTACCCACAAAACAAATAAAATATAAGTATTCAATTGCCATTTCATGATATTGTTTTGTTATACATTTGATTGTATTCAGTTGATGTGTTATGCATGATAGATTGTTTACATTAATACTACTAATATGCATGTGGTGGGTAAGTAGCTCATGGCGCTATACAACTCTCCAGTGCTACTTATCAAACCTCTTTGTTGACATATTGGATTAGTGCACAATCTCAATGATGTCAAGGCATCTAGAAAGTTTCTGTGAGATATGGATGAATGTTGTATTGGCTAAATAGTTGCATGATGCATAAGAATTTGTCGTTATGCATATGTTTTATGAAATAGTTCTAACCATGCAACTGGTGCATTTGAATTGTAGGAAAAGTCCTGTACAACCTCCTACAAGAAAAGAAGGACGAGACTTGTTCCGAAGAACAAGTGATGACAATTCAATAAACATGAATCTGAAGCTCCCAGGGTCAGAGACACCATGACGGAAGAAAGAGCTTCAGACAGCGGTAGATCCACCTCAAAGGATGAAGACCACCATGGGTATGAGAGATAACTCAAGATGAAGAAAAGAATGCTATAAAAGAAACTATGATCAAAGAATAACAGTTGATCATGGGGAATGATGTATACGATATGATTACGAGACATAAAGGGAAGTACATAGTATCCTCCATATGGATCTACAAGAACAAGTGTACAAAGAAAGGTTCGTGATTTGCTTCAGAAAGAATAGACTATGACATGACATACTCTATTGACCAGTATATATCAAGCATAGAACCACCTGTATAGAATGAAGAAGGAAGATAATACTCCACTTCAGGGGGAGTGACTACAAAAGATATCTGAGTTCGACACGGTATGACATGATGGACAGCTTCTTGATGGATCGAGACTTTACCAAGAGTAAAGTGGGTTCCAACCTTCAAAGTTGAATGCAGAAGACTAGGATATGTTGATGATCTGACAAGACGAACTCATGGAATATGTTATGATGAAAGAATAATAGAATGATGTATGGGATATAGTTACCAAACCAGAAGGAAAGAGTATTGTATCCTCCAAATGGATATACAAAATATATCATGCAGCTGACGGAAGTATCGAGAAGTATAAAGCAAGATTTATGACGAGAGGTTTCTTTTAGAAAAAGGGAATTAATTCTGAAGAGACACTTACTCCAGGATGTAAGGTACACTTCCTTCAGAACTATCATGGTAGTTTCTTCCATGGTGAAGTAAAGACAAGCCTTCCTTAATGGTATGATTGAGAAAGAGTTTTACATCGAGTAGTCATGAGGATTTGAAGTTGAAGCCAGATGGAATCACGTATGCAAGTTGAAGAAGGCCCTCTATGGCCTGAAGCAAGCTCCCAGAGCTTGGTATGGAAGAATAGATAGTTTCTTGTCGAGCATGGGATTTACCAAGAGTAAAGCTGATCCTAACCTTTATCTCAAGGTTGTAGAAGATGAACTTGTCATCCTGTTATTATATGTGGATGACTTATCCTTGACAGGAAATGAGAAACAGATCATGGAAAGCAAGAAGAAACTAGCAGAAGAATTTGAGATGAAAAACCTTGGGTTAATGCATTATTTCCTAGGTCTGGAAGTATGGCAAAGTTCAGAAGAAATCTTTCTCAACCAGGGAAAGTATGCAGTAGAGATATTGAAGAGATTCAATATGTTGGAATGCAAAGTCATGGCCACACCCATGGACTCCAACCTGAAGCTGTTAGCTGACGACTCATCGAAGTTAGTGGATATGACTCATTACAGACAGATCATTGGGTCATTGATGTACTTAACAAATACCAGACCAGACATTTGTTTTGTTGTGAACACCTTAAGTCAATATCTTGTTCAACCAAGACGGGTTCACCTAGTAACTGCAAAACATGTGATGAGATATCTGAAAGGGACTATAGACTTTGGTTTATATTATGATGGTAGCCATGAGTATAGATTGTATGGCTACACAGATGCAGATTGGGTTGGAAGTATCTCAGTCAGGAAAAGCACATTAGGTAGATGCTTTTGTTTGGGGTCTGCTATGAGTTCATGGTTTAGCAGGAAATAGTCCAGTGTTTCTCGTAGCATGGCTGAAGCAGAATACATAGCAGATTGCTCTGCTAAGTTGTGAAGCCATATGGCTTCGAAAGCTGATATCAGGTCTCTTTGAATTGAAGATGGATACTACATTGATTCTATGTGATAACGAGAGTTGTGATAACAGAGAAGCCTGTGTTCCGTTGTAACACATAGAAATCCGGTATTTCTACATTCAAGATAAAGATGCAGATGATGATGTTTCAGTATTTACATACTGTAGATACAGATGATGGTGATTCAGTATTTCTATACTGAATATATAGATGATGATGATTTCAGTATTCCCATACTGAAGATATAGATGATGTTTCAGTATTTACATACTGTAGATGCAGATGATGGTGACTTGATGATGCTTTCAGTACTCACATACTGGAGATACAGATGGTGATAGTTCAGTATTCACATACTGAAGATGTAGATGAAGATGGTTTAGATGATGATGCGCTGACAAAGCCTCTGTCTCTGGTAAAGTTCGAACACTTTTGAGACAAGCTTGGTGTGGTTTAGAAAGACCTTCCCCGAAAGGGGGAGTAGTGATGTTGTAGTGGGATTGTATCATCCCCGGGCACCTGCCCTAAAGTGATCCGGTGACCTCAGTCCTCGAGAATGAAGAGGGATTGTATCATCCCAGGACATCTGTCCATAAGTGATCCGGTGACCTCGATCCTCGAGAATGAAGAGGGATTGTATCATCCTGGGACAACTGTCTAAAAATAGATCCGGTGACTTCGGTCTTCGTGAATGTGGTGGGATTGCATCATCCCTGAATTTTGGTTCAAAATGTATCCGGATTCTGGAGGTCTCGGCCCCTGTGAATGTGGTGGGATTGCATCATCCTTGAACTTCGGTTCAAAATGTATCCGGAGGTCTTGGCCCCCGTGAAAGTGGTGGATTGCATCATCCCTGAACCTCGGTTCAAAATGTATCCGGAGGTCTCGGCCCCCGTGAAAGTGGTGGATTGCATCATCCCTGAACCTCGGTTCAAAATGTATCCGGAGGTCTCAGCCCCCGTGAAAGTGGTGGATTGCATCATCCTTGAACCTCGGTTCAAAATGTATCCGGAGGTCTCGGCCCCCGTGAAAGTGGTGGATTGCATCATCCGTGAACCTTGGTTCAAAATGTATCCAGAGGTCTTGGCCCCCGTGAAAGTGGTGGGATTGCATCATCCCTGAACCTCGGTTCAAAATGTATTTGGAGATCTCGGTCCCCGTGAATGTGGTAGGATTGTATCATCCTTGAACTTCGGTTCAGAACTGATCCGGTGACTTTGGTACTCGAGAACGTGTGTTGATCCCGTAATTCCTAGAGGAAGGATTGTCTGAGTTCCACATCTGTGTTGATCCTGTAATTCCGAAAGGAAGGATCGTTAGTAACTCCATAAAGACCTAAATCTTGTAATTCCGAAAGGAAGGATCATTGAATTGATCTCGTAATTCCAATAGGAAGGATTGTCTGAGTTCCACAAATGTGTTGATCCCGTAATTCCAATAGGAAGGATTGTTTGAGTTCCACATCTGTGTTGATCCCGTAATTCCGAAAGGAATGATCGTTAGTAACTCCGTAAAGACCTAAATCTCGTAATTCTGAAAGGAAGGATCATTGAATTGATCCCGTAATTCCAATAGGAAGGATTGTCTGAGTTCCACAGATGTGTTGATCCCGTAATTCCAATTGAAGGATTGTCTGAGTTCCACAAATGTGTTGATCCCGTAATTCCGAAAGGAAGGATTGTTAGTAACTCCGTAAAGACCTAAATCCCGTAATTCCAATTGAAGGATTGTCTGAGTTCCACAAATGTGTTGATCCCGTAATTCCGAAAGGAAGGATTGTTAGTAACTCCGTAAAGACCTAAATCCCGTAATTCCAATTGAAGGATTGTCTGAGTTCCACAAATGTGTTGATCCCGTAATTCCGAAAGGAAGGATTGTTAGTAACTCCGTAAAGACCTAAATCCCGTAATTCCAATTGAAGGATTGTCTGAGTTCCACAAATGTGTTGATCCCGTAATTCCGAAAGGAAGGATTGTTAGTAACTCCGTAAAGACCTAAATCCCGTAATTCCAATTGAAGGATTGTCTGAGTTCCACAAATGTGTTGATCCCGTAATTCCGAAAGGAAGGATTGTTAGTAACTCCGTAAAGACCTAAATCCCGTAATTCCAATTGAAGGATTGTCTGAGTTCCACAAATGTGTTGATCCCGTAATTCCGAAAGGAAGGATTGTTAGTAACTCCGTAAAGACCTAAATCCCGTAATTCCAATTGAAGGATTGTCTGAGTTCCACAAATGTGTTGATCCCGTAATTCCGAAAGGAAGGATTGTTAGTAACTCCGTAAAGACCTAAATCCCGTAATTCCGAAAGGAAAGATCGTTAGCAACTCCGTAAAGACCTAAATCCCGTAATTCCGAAAGGAAGGATCATTGGTAACTCTGTAAAGACCTAAATCCCGTAATTCCGAAAGGAAGGATCATGTTGATGTTTTGATGATGTTGATGTTTTTATGATGATGATGACGTACTGATCGAAAGATTAGTGTATGATGATGATGATGTACTGATCGAAAGATCAGAGTATGATGATTACGATGTACTGATCAAAAAGATCAGAGCGTGATGATGATGTACTGATCGAAAGATCAGAATATGATGATGATGATGTACTGATCAGAGTATGACGATGATGATGTACTGATCGAAAGATCAGAGTATGATGATGATGACGTACTGATCAAAAGATCAGAATATGATTATGATGATGCTGTTCGAGAATTGAAGTATGATGATGGTGCTGATCACGATGTTACTGATCAGGATATGATGATGTTGCTGATCGAAAGAACGAAATGTTGAAGATGTTGTTGCTGATCGAAAGATCAAAGTGCTGAAGATGTTGCTGATCAAAATGCTGAAGACATTGTTGCTGATCGAAAGGTCAAAACGCTGAAGATGTTGCTGATCGAAAGGTCAAAGTGCTGAAGATGTTGCTACTGATTGAAAGGTCTAAGTGCTGAAGATGTTGCTGATCGAAAGGTCAAAATGCTGAAGATGTTACTGAAGATGTTGTTGAAGGTGTTGTTGATCGAAAGGTCAAAGTGTTGAAGATGTTGATGCTGATCAAAAGTTGCTGTCGTTGAAAACTGAAGACGAAGACTATATGATGTTGAAAAGCTTCCAATGATTTATAGATGTGTTACCCTGATGATGTTGATAATGTCCTATCTCTCTCTCTCCTATTATTGTTGTTGTTGATGTTGTTGTAGAATACCCTTCTCGTTAAGGGGGAGACTTGAAATATTGTAACTTCGAAGAATATTTTATATGTATCTTTTGTGGTCCTCGAGGGTCCTATGGGAGAACCACTTGTATTACTTTGTACCCCGATGCTTCTAATCGGAAGAACTAATAAGAGTCACGAGGTAGTCCCCTCTAATTGTAAAGGTGGGTCATTAGCACCCCAGTGTGGTTACTTGAACCTACATGTGTAACTCGAGCCTACATGATTAACTCGAGCCTACATGTCGGATGAGTTAATTAAAGTGAATGGATGAATATAAATAGAGGTGTGGTGCTCCTCATTTGGAACACACACTTTCACTTGTGTAGTGCATTAGTGGAGAAGAGAAGTAGTTGAAGAAGGAGGAGGATCAGGCTTTGATCTCCTTGCTGGTTTTATCTTTTATCTTTTTGGGGCATCTATATTGAGGAAACTTTTGATGGGTTTTTCCCAGGATAAATCTTTGTGTTCCTTTTGTATGGTTGTGCTTGTCTATCTTTTAGTGATCCTGTTTATATGCTTTTGTTATGAAAATGAAATTAATACTGATGTCTTAGCTAAGCATATGAAAATTTAACAAATGTAAGATGTGGTGATCTTGATCTCCTACCCCCAAAAGTAAAAATTTAGCTCTGTAAGAGAGCCCTTCGATGCATTGAAGATCATAACCTTGGTTTTACTTAGGTTGATTGTCAATTGTCAAAGGTCATGAAAGCTGGCCGAGGTGTCAATCTGTCTCTGTAGGCCCTCAGAAGTAGAGGCCAACAACACCAAGTCATTTGCAAAAAGAAGAAGGAAGATCAATGCCTGATGTTGATGGCAACCATTACCCTCTTGGATGTGCTCATGGAGGAAAGTCTCTTGCTCGTCAATGTACATCTTGAAGAGGGTCGACGAGAGGGGGCACCTGAGGCCATGTGCCATTGTGAGGCGTCCCACAACTGACTCGAGCAGTCTCATGATGGTTGCCAGGAGAGTCTCAGATATGCTAATTTTGCGGAGTCTTTGGAATAATGCCTCCCTTGGCACTGTGTCAAACGCTTTCCAAACAAAGCAATTGTAAACTTTCGAAGAGTGATGTCGGGCCTACTCAATAATGGCTCAGAGTGTGAAAATGGGATTAATCGTCTGCTAGTCCTTGCAGAAACTGGCTTGCTGGATTGGAAATTAGAATATAGTATTATTAATATTGATCATAGTGTGTTTTACTTTTTAATGAGAGATTAATAGTAATAATTGTTAATGACTTAGGTTATTCATGAAAGGTCAATACTTAGTTTGTAATAAAAGGGCATTAATAATGTCTAAATTTTATGCAGGTAGTTTCCAGGTGGTTGGTGTTGCTCGTCAAGAGCATGCATTGTAAATTCATCTTTTTTGATTATTTGAATATAGAATAAGTTGTCTTTTCTCTGCAACTGCATATATTTGCTGTGTGTGTGTGTGTGTGAAACAATTTATAAGTTTGTTATGGAAAGGAAAGCATCCCATAATTATCATGGTTGTATCGTTTTATTCAATAGGAATATGTAGCTTTCTTGCTGTGGTATTCTTCATAAGTGCCTCCTTAAATAGCTGAAAACTGAATAGTCTGCATCTTTGGACAATGAACAAACTGTGCAAAAGTTATCATTTATGCGAAGCATAAGAAATGTTGTACAAATATCCATAGTACAAGACTTGGCGAATAACTGTAACACTTACCGAATAGATTGGGTTCAGGCCCAAAATGAGCTAGCTCAACTTGTCCTGTACAGCCCAATAATTGGCTAGTTTAACCAGGTACATGAGAACCTGACGAGTCTTGAAAAACTCACTGTGATCGATGGAAAAAAATCAGTTGGTGTTAGATAAACAAAATGCAGAAAAAACTGTCATCTGGTCAGCTAAGTGTTAGATATTTTGCATTAAGGGTTTTCAGCAGTGACAATGCCATCTGTGAATTGTGCAGTCAGATTTGAAGTATTTTTGGGCACCTGATGAATTTGTTAAAACACTGGCAACTGGTTATTGTCTTTGACATTGAGTGGCTAGCTGCTAGGATTATATGTAAAATTTGATATTTGACCATTTAATAATTTGACATGCCTTATCCATATTTTGATCTCTAGAAATTGGATTTGTTATGGAATGAAAAATCCGTCTTTTTCAAGTTTTTTTATTTGCCATGTTTTCTGCCCAGTTTTTTTTTAGTCCAACTCATACTCTTGCCTTTAGTTTTGTCAAGTTGTTCCCAAGCTTAAGTTTTGGGATTGGGAAAATCCTTGAATACTAGTGCTCTAAGAACAACAATTCATATTGCATTGCTTTTGGTATCATTACATCACAGTGGGGTGCTAATTGCACTGAGAGTAGCGAGGTGCTCTACAGCCCAGTATGGGAGAGATGTTGTCACATTCCTAACATTATGCTACCAAAAATTAAAAAAACATAATTGCACCAAGAGTAGCCAGTGCTATACAGCCAAGTATGGGGGAGATGTTGTCATGTTCCTAACGTTATGCTGCCAAAAATTAAAAAAATTATTAGAAAAATTCATGTCGACCTATCAAATAAAAAATTAAAACCATATAAAAAGTAGGTTCATAAAATAAAAATTTAAAACCAAATAAAAAGTTATTGAAAAGATCCATGTTGGCTCATAAAATAAAAAAATAAAAAGCATAGATCGATGTTAAACACGGATCTATCAAGCACGGAGAGGGATCAAATTTCTTGAGGTGTAAATTGTTTTTAGACGTGTAAAAAATTTAAGACTAAAAAAAATTACACCTCAAAGAAATTGGATCCATCTCAATGCTTGATAGATCCAAGTTTAAGATGGATCTATGCTGGTAGGGTGAACACTAAACTAAATCATATATCATCATGGAATGCCCTTGAAAAATTGTAATGTTTCTTAGGAAGATAAGATAATTTTATCATTTTCTGACAAATGACCACAAAGTTTCGTCAATTGGACTAAAAGATACATCCAATGTGAATACTATGTGGGAGAAAAAAAGCAGCTCCTAGGTTATGGTGAAAATAAGATAAAGAAAGCAAAAGAAAAAGTGCAACCTAGTTAAGTGTCTAGCTAAGCTAATCACTAGGTCTAACTAAAACCCAATCCAAAAGATATATAATAGTGTCACAAAGTGAGAGTTCGAGACTGGATATCGTGGTACTGATCAAGAAAGAGAAACTTGAGGATGATGTCAAAGTCTCTTGGTCCTGATGACTAGGGGCGGAGGGGGTGATTGGAGTGTTGGCTAGCTGTCGGAATTGTCGGGCACCATTGTGATATTGGGACAGGGGTCTAGGGGTGAGATTTGGGGATAGGTAGTGAGATCCCCTAGTTTGGCGGGTTAGATTGAGTGGTTTAGTGCTGTGAAATGCAAATAAGAGGTCTCGGGGTCAAGTCCCTAGGCCAGCTATGTCTGATGTGTCAATACTTGATATCCCTGCTTGGTTAGGCGTACTATAGTCTACGCCAAGGGTTTGCCTTGGTTACCAACCATCAACGACGGTGAAGTCTCCAGGGGTTTCCTATACATGGCTACATGACAAAAACATGTAGGCAGACCCCCCAAAATTTAGGGGATGACAAGGTACAGGATGTAGGGGCCCCACTCCATGAATATAGAATTGTTGATTTTTGTACCTAGGAAAGTGTTCCCTTAGGTTACTTTAGCTTAGTCACTTAAAAGGGGGGAAAATAAAGCGACCCTTGCATTAAATGACTTGAGTGGAGCATTTAATGTGATTTTTGAGATTAAAGTCAAATGTTGTTAAATTTAAGTGGGTGAGTGAAATTAATTTTTATGAGATTAAAATGGGAGCATTTATTCTCATCCATTGATCTAGTCTAATCTCAGCCATTGGATTAGATGGCTCTTCACCACAAACAGTAGTAGGGAGCACTTACATACCAACATGCAGAGCCATCCCCATATATACAACAAGCCTTCCCGACCTACCATGCCTCACTTCTTAGATAGTCCAGTTGCAGTGCCTCTAGCACAAGCAGAACCAGAAGAATCCCTGAGTGCCTATCTGAGGGAGTATAGAGCCTTAGGAGATGACTTCCATTCAGCCATGACCTTCACTGACTTCTGCCACTTTGAAAGTAAGAACAAACCCGGAGCTTACAATAGGCCATTCACCCAGAACTATGAGTTACAGCGTACCATAGGGAAACTGACTATCCCTACCTTTGAGGATACCCGAGATGGCCCAATCCGGAATTGGGTGCAGAAGTTGGATACATACTTCCAGCTCAACCCCATGATTGAGACATATGCCATTAAATTGACTACCTTGCATTTGGATGGAGAAGCACATGAGTGGTGGTACCATGGGTTAGTGACAACGGGTCACAATACCATCACATCGTACCTAGATTTTACACAGAGGCTCATTGAGCGGTTTGATCGGAAGGACCCTGAGGTACACTTTCGAGAGCTGGCATAGCTCAAGCAAACAGGTAGTGCAGATACATTTATTTCGGAGTTTCAGAGGGTAGCAGTCATGGTGACAGATATTTTAGAGAGCAGGTTGGCTATGTTGTTTACAGAGGTCCTCACTGAACCCTTACGGGGATGGGTAAAGTCCTACAGGCCCACCACCCTAGCAGATGCCATCAGACGGACTAGAGATTTGCAGGATGCAGTACCCAAAATTAGGCTTCCTCCCAAAACCAATTTCCCTATTGAAGATGAAGAGAGGAAACCCGTCCAGAAAGAATGGCCCAAGAAATAGTGGATGGACAATGATACCCGACAGGACCTTAGAAGAAAAAAGTTATGTTTCACTTGCTAGGAACCTTGGGTACTAGGTCATAGATGTTCAGGGAAGGGAAAGGCTTACTACATAGAGGCCTATTGCGACAATGGGGAGGATGATGATTATCAGGATCAGGAGCAGGGAGAGACACCAGAGACAATTAAGGAGTGGCCATCCTCAGGAGGTACCATTGCTACCACGATAGGGGTTCCTAGATTCCACACTCTCCGGATCAAAGGTACCGTATAGGGTCACAGAGTGGGAGTGCTGATAGATGGTGGGGCATCCCACAACTTTATTGATGCTGCATGGGTTAAAAGGAGAGACATTCAGATTGGGAGTTTTTATGGGTTTTCAGTAGCTGCAGCAAGTCACACCATGGAGTGTAGTCAGAAGATTCCTCAATTAAAAGTAACACTTGGGAATTATATAGTGATAGAGTCATTCTATGTGGTAGATGTACCTGACATGAAGGTGGTATTAGGAGTTCAGTGGATGTATTCCCTAGGGAAGTATTACACGAACTACCAGACCATGGAGATGGAGTTCACAGGAGCAGAGGGACAGAAGGTAGTATTGAGAGGGATGAATACCTACCCTCCCACAGCAGTGACATCACACAGGATGGAGGCAGTACTCCGACATGGATATATTGAGTGGGCAGTAGAGTGTTTGAAACCACCAGACAAGGCCACACAACATCCAACAGATATAGAGGCCTTACTATAGAAGCACAGAGCAGTATTTGGAGACCGTCCAGCAGGTCGACCTCTAGATAGGGGATTGGAGCGCAGTTTTGGGGTAGGAGACTTCGTTTATTTACGCCTCCAACCTTACCGACAGTCATCTCTTAAAAAGAAAGGAGCGGAAAAACTCAAATCATCTCTTAAAAAGAAAGGAGCGAAAAAACTTAAACCTCGCTTCTATGGTCCATACAAGATAATCCAGAAGGTTGGAGAGATAGCATATGAGCTGGAACTATTCGTAGAAAGCAAGATTCACAACGTATTTCATGTCTCCAACCTCAAGAAGGCAGTCGGTCAGTAGATTGTTACATCTTCCAAGCCGCCCCCCCTTGATGATGAGGGGCAATTGATTATGATTCCTGAGCGCATCCTAGAGGTGTGAGAGCAGAAATTGAGGAACAAACTCATCAGAGACTACTTGGTTCAATGGAGAAATTTGCCTATAAAGGAGGCCACTTGGGAGGGAGAACAAGTATTACAACACCTAGCTTTACAGTTGCTTGAGGACAAGCAAATTTGAGCGAGGAGGACAGTAATGTCCTCTTCTGCTTAAGCATTGAGGACTAGCTCGCTAACCTATATGATTCCCATAGGTTCGAGCGGGCATTGATAGTCAGGGAATCAACTGTGGACTGATGCCATATAGGAAGATCCAAGGCATCAATATTATATCATCATTGGGTAGACGGGGGCCACCAGAGCCAAAGGCCACCTGCATGGATGACATTTGAGTACTATTTCATGATGCATGCACCTGGTTGAGTCTCCATGCACTTGCATGCAAGTCAACTGCAAATTAAAAGTTAAAGTGACCTAATTAGGTAAAAAGTTAGGTTATTCGCAGTTGAAAGTTATAAAAGAAAGGTAAAGTTAATGGAGTAGGACACATATATGATTATTGATTTGAGGATTCGAATTGGAGAGCTCGGCGAGCTAAGTTGGGGTTGAGTGCATGCTCAACTAACTGGTGTATTTCGGCAGCGAAATATATCTACCCTAGTTCATCATTAGGTTGGATCATCCAGATTCAACACTAGTTCATCATCAGGTTGGATCATCCAGATTCAGCACTACTTCATCATCAGGTTATATTCAGCAGTTATTTCGTGAGATTGATTATTCATCCAGTTGGGGGGTTCCACCATCATACCGCGCTATCGTGGTCAGAGAAATATCTATTCGTTTTCTTCTCTACATAGGGCAGAACTTCTGCATGCAGCTTCTATTCATCTCAGAACACCCTCATTACCCTTCCCCTGGAAGAAGGGCCTCTCAGCTTGAGTATCGAGCAAGTTATCAGCAGTGCTCCCTTTTTGGAAGGCGTTTTTCTGCATGGGTGAATTGAGTAGAAGAGGACACTCACGTTTTGGGCTATTGAGCCACCGTTTCTTTTGCATGCTGCTTCCATCACTACCAGAGGGGTACTATAACCCTATTGCACATCTTTCCGGGTCTTCAGCAGTGGCTTATTTATTATTGAGGAGCATCTACAACTTTGGAGGAGGGCACATTCACCTAGGGAGGACGATTTGGCTTATCTCCCTATTTCTCCGTCAGAATCCTTGCATGCGGGGACCATCCTCTTCATCATCAACAGATCTATATACTGGTATTTACATGCATTAATTTCTCCTATTTTCTAGCATTTAAGTATTATCTAGGGCACAGATTTGCATGCAACTGCATGCATGCAAAGATCAGGGTTTGCTTTCCTGCTTTATTGAGGCATAAGCCTACTAGCCATCTATAGTACACACAGAAAAAGAAGAATATCAGTTTGGGATATTACATTTGGCATAGGAGGATGGCTCACTTGCATCATCCAGCTTTGGGGTTGTTGAGACATATGGTTACAGGTTTACTAGAGTTCAACATAGAGCAGAGTGATGTGTATAGGGGGTGTGCTTTGGGAAAGTACACCAAGACTGTTTTTCCTAGCAGTGATAGCAGGTCAGCAGGGATTCTTGACTTGATACATTCAGATTTGTGTGGACCGACGTCATCTGTTTCCTTGAGAGGATATGAGTACTATGTGACATTCATTGATGATCATTCCAGGAAGACTTGGATCTACTTCCTGAAGAGTAAGAAATCTGAGAAGGTCTTGCAGAGGTTCCAATAGTTCAAAGATCTTGTGGAGAACCAGACAGGGAGGAAGATCCGAGTTCTCAGATCGGATAACGGGGGTGAGTATACTTCCAAGGCATTTGATGGATATTGCAGACAGGAGGGTATCAAGAGGTAGTTGACGATTCCATACACTCCAGAGTAGAATGGAGTGGCGGAGAGGAAGAACAGGTCTATTGTTGGAGCAACCAGAGCTATGTTACATGACCAGTTACTTCCTTTCTTTCTTTGGGTTGAGGCTTACAGCACAGCTTTATATCTTCAGAACAGGAGTCCCCATTGTGCTGTGGGGAACATGACACCTAAGGAGTGTTTCACAGGCAAGAAGCCTGAGGTCAGCCATTTTCAGATATTTGGTAGTTTGACTTACTCTCATGTCTTTTCTGAGAAGAGGACAAAGTTCGAGCCCACCGTAGAGAAGGGCATCTTTGTGGGCTACGACGAGACTTTGAAGGCCTTTCGTGTTTACCTTCCTTCTCAGAGGAAAGTTGGTGTGAGAAGGGATGTGAAGTTTGAGGAGGAGCGAGCCTTCAGGAAGTCGAGGGAGTTGGAGCAAGGAGAGCAGCAGGTTCCTGCACCTCAGGCAGTTACTCAGGTACCATCAGTACAACAGACAGGATCACAGGTTTCCGGAGTTACTGGACCACACAGTGCAGGCACAAGTTCACTAGGTTCAGTGGTTCAGCCAACAGGGTCTTCGGGGGCAGATTTTGGGTCTCAGATTACAAGTTCACTGTATAGAGATTAGGATCACAGGGTACACCAGTTATTGGTACACCAGCGTCTGGTTCATAGGTTACTGGGGTTTCTACCTCTGGTAGTTCTTCAGATGAGGACAGACCAGTGTGGGAGTAGCCTCCAAGGAAAAAGACACCTAAGTGGCTTCGAGACACCTCGAAGGAAGCTCAAGAGTTTGGGACACCTAATGAGCCAGTGAGGTCTATTCAGATGCTTGATAGATTGGGCATGCTTTTGATGGCTAGTTTACATGATTCAAATCCTTCTACTTTTGAGGAGGCCTCTTAGCACCGTGTATGGCGAGATGCCATGATGGATGAGTACCATTCCATCATGAAGAACGATGTATGGGAGATAGTTCCGAGACCTGAGGGGAAGTTAGTGGTGACTTCCTGGTGGCTTTACAAGCTAAAGCATGCTGCGGATGGTAGTGTGGAGAAGTACAAGGCCAGGTTTGTAGCGCGAGGTTTTTCACAGGTTGAGGGTGTGGATTATGATGAGACCTTTGCGCTAGTTGCTCGATATACTTCGATCAGGGCTTTGATTTCCATTGCGGCGAAAATGGGTTGGAAGATCCATCAGATGGATGTGAAGACTGCATTTCTCAATGGAATCATACAGGAGGAGATTTATGTTGAGCAGCCTCAGGGATTTGAGATTCATGAGAGAGAGTCTCATGTTTGCAGGCTAAAGAAAGGCTTGTATGGGATGAAGCAAGCTCTTAGAGCTTGGTACTCTAGGATCGATTCTTACTTGCAGAGGATGGGGTTTCAGAAGAGTGAAGCAGATCCGAATCTCTATTTGATCATGGTTGGAGATGATCCGCTTATTCTTCTGTTATATGTTGATGACTTAATTATCACAAGGGGAGAGAGACCCATTGCAGCTTGCAAGAAGGATCTTGCTTCAGAGTACGAGATGACAGATCTTGGGTTGATGCATTATTTTCTGGGATTGGAGGTTTGGCAGGAGCCTGGACATATTTTCTTGGGATAGGGAAAGTATGTTGTTGATATTCTGAGGAGATTTAGGATGGAGGATTGCAGGCCGATGTCGACATTGATGGTCACCAACTGGAAGAAGCTTCATGCTTCCGAGGGAGAGTTGGTGGATCCTACATTATATCGTCAACTCATTGGTTCATTGATGTATCTGGTAAACTCTCAACCAGATTTGTGTTTTGTGGTGAACACTCTCAGTCAGTTCATGGTTGAGCCTAGGAGAGTGCACTGGATAGCCGCAAAACATGTATTGCGATACCTAGCAGGGACAATGGATTTTGGTCTGGACTGTAGGAGGTCGGATGGGATCAGGTTGATTGGCTTCACAGATTCAGATTGGGCAGGCAGTGTGGCAGATCGAAAGAGCACTTTCGGATGTTGTTTCAGTTTGGGCTCGACAACAGTGTTGTGGTTCAGTCGGAAGCAAAAGTCTGATGCTTTGAGTTCTGCAGAGGCTGAGTACATGGCAGCCAGTCAGGTCAGTTGCGAGGTGCTGTGGCTTCACAAGTTGCTGGTCAATTTATTTGGTCAGGAGCTGAGGCCTACGGTGATCTACTGTGACAATCAGAGTTGCATTCAACTCTCTGAGAATCTAGTATTTCATGACCAGTCAAAGCATATTGAGATCATGTATCATTTCATCCGAGATTATGTTGAGAGAGGAGCAGTGACTTTACAGTACATTTCCACTGATGAGCAGGTTGCAGATATTCTGACGAAATCTTTGGGGAGGGGCAAGTTTGTCTTCTTCAGAGAGAAGTTGGGAGTGGTGCAGAACACCTTCCTTGGTAAGAGGGAGTGTTGATTTTTGTACCTAGGAATGTGTTCCCCTAGGTGACTTTAGCTTTAGTCACTTAAAAGGGGGGAAAATAAAGTGACCCTTGCATTAAATGACTTAAGTGGAGCATTTAATGTGACTTTAGAGATTAAAGTCAAATGTTGATAAATTTAAGTGGGTGAGTGAAATTAATTTATATTAGAATTAAATGGGAGCATTTATTCTCATCCATTGATCTAGTCTAATCTCAGCCATTGGATTAGATGGCTCTTCACCTACCTAGGGTTTAGACAAAAAACAAGGGAAAGGCAAAAACTTTTTCATTCTTGAGATGAGAGTGAAGGAACAAGAGAGCAAGAGGCACGAATTTCGAGGCACCCTGTCTGAAGAGTTTTTCAGTGGGCACGAAAATTGAGATAGCATTTAATGCTTGGCACAGATTTCGAGGAGAATATGGCCATCCGTACAGTACAGATTCTGGGCACAGTTTTCGAGGGTAGAAACTGAGCACGAGTTTCAAGGAAGAATAGGCATGTTTCCCGAGGCAGCAAGCAGACTTTTGGGCACAGATTTCGAGGCCGTACGGAAGCATTTAATACAGTCCATACAGAACAATTTTTGAGAAGTTCTGGCAGAGAAATTGAGGGCAGAACTCTGCTGTTATTTAGGCAAGTTTTTCGAGAAGAAAAGGCACTGAAATTGAGGCAGCATTTGCACAGTAATCGAGACAGCCTGCTGGGTTATTTTCTCTGGTTGAGATAAGTTGTATTTTGACTGAAAATGACTGTCCTGATTTTTTTCCTAGAAGAAATAATAAAATCTCTATTTGATTCGTTTTCCCCTTGTGGGTTTTTCTAGGGCTATTGGCCAAAAATTTCTGAGTATTGTGCGATTGCTGAAAGTGCATTTAATTATTTTTCTGTCATTAAAAATTTGAGTTACAGCAGTGTTTACTTAAGTCTGAGATTTATGTTATTTCCAGCCTTTTATAATTTTTGGGTTGGGCATTAAACTTAGTTATTTTTGACAATTAAACCGGAGGCTGAAACTGAGTGAAAACTTAGAAGAATAGGTATAAAAAATATAAGAATTTGGTAATTTTAATAAACACAATGCTACATCCAATTATACAATTTGAAATTCAAATAGGTGAATCCCTCAACGCATCAAGCTTCTGAACACCAAAATTTACTTCTATAGCTCTAAATTTTCATGCTTTGGGATGTTGGCATTTAAAAATTTCACATCTCTTTTTTAGTTGTAGATACTCAATATCTCACAGAACCTCTGTAATTGTTTGAAAAACTTAGCTGAGAGTGCATGAGTGGCTGAGTGGCAGAGTTTTCAGCAAGTTTTGATTAGCAACTTTTGATTACTGGAGATCTTCCTCAAGAAATCTGGGAAAAAAACTTTTTATCCATCAGCATGGATGATGGTGAATTAGACATAGGTCAACAATGCCTTTATATATCTGTTGGTTTTCCTTGTTATCTTACAACCTATTTGGAAGGATGATTGAAATCAAATGTAACAAAGTTAATATCAAAGAAAACTGAAATAGGAGGGAAAGAGCAATGAGAAATGAGACCTGTCACATTCTTGTAACCTTGAATTTACGAAGAAGCTCCTTGGTTGTTGCCATAATTTTAAATGGCTGATCTTATTAAAAATTTCAAGCAACAGGATGATGATTGCATGTTTTTCTTAGTTACTGCTAAAATGAAAGCAAAAATTGGTAGCTACAGGAAAGTGGTAAAACATTTAATTTATTAGTTTGAAACTCAACTCCTAGAGACCATCAAAACATCAGTTGTACATGCCAGTAATTTTCCAGGCATGCCCCATATAGATTGTGCATTTTATTGCAAAGCTCAGGTAAATCGTAAGACCTTTCAGATGATGCTTTCTTTCTTGAAGTTCAGTTTAAGAACTTTCAGAACCATCCCTTCACTATGTTCATGTAAGACCTTTTAGAACCATCCTTTCGCTATTTTAATGTAAGACCTTTGAGGATTTTTCATTTGTTGCCCTAAAGGGTACACCAGTGAATATTTTGGAATATGTATTTTGACAGTGGGATGCTCATTGCAAAGTCCTGGAAAATAGAATCTGAAATTTACATCCATCATTTATTTCGCTTAAAGGCCAGGCTTTTGGTGCTTCTGAGTATTGTATGTTGTCGGTAAACTATTATTTCTGGTTAGTCCTGTGGATAATTTTGAAAAGAAAAAAAACCTTTTATTAAAGACTTTTTTAAGGGGTCACTGGCCACTTGGGAGTCGGGACATTCCAGCACCCCTTTCCCCTGTAAAAACCCTGGAAAAATTTAGACTATCTTGCCAACTATAGACCATTTTAGGTGGAGAAAAGGTACTATGTGGTTGTGAGCATCACTTTGGTGAACTAAACATAATTGTCCTCAGATATATTCTTTTTATTATCTTGGCGTGCTTTTCATTCTAACTGCTTAATCTTATTGAAAAACACTTATTTTCTGTTTGCATTGCTGAAATCTTGTTAGATAGGAGGCTTGTTTATCAGAATTGAATAAGCATGCGCATTTAGTAAATCTACCCAGTTACCTATTAAAATGGATGAGAAATCTAAATCAGATTTTAGGAAAAGAAACTATTTTTTTGAAACAATATTTAATTGATCAGAAAATGATAGTGAATGAGGAATTGCACAGAACAAAAAATGCTATGTTACTAGGACCGCAGGGGACATTGTATAGAGTCTAGACCACTTTTGTGCATAACATTCTTTTAAATTCTTTTCATACAGTGGACTTTCTACCAAAATGTATGCAATTTTTTAAGGATGGTGCGATTGGCTGATTAGGCCATAGGGCACTTAACTGCATTTGGTTTGCTTCCACGATGGTGATTGTGATTCATTATCATATCATGTTTGGGCACATAATCTTGTTTTTGATTGAAGCATATATCCAAATTGTCAATCACCATCAATTTATATCTGTAAATTCTTGACTTTGTGTTTCTGTTTAGGTGGCTATCATGTAAACTATTATTTACTGAAATGAAAAACTTTCTGTGACTGCAGGCTTGCTATGAGGTTGATATTGTAGCTTATGGAGGTATACTTTTAATCACGGGACAAAGTGATAACATTTGTTTCTATCTATTTTTATGTTTTAGAGACTTATTGGTTTGAGCTGCTTCTTTTGTAAAGGTTCGAGTTTCATTATGTATGTCGTGATTTTCATTGTACATACTTTTGAAGTTTTGGAGAAGTTTTCTCATCCTACATGATAAAATCAGACAACTTCTGATGTTACTGACAGGAAGGGAAGTACATATCATTTGAGATGTATTCTTGCTAATCATGTTTAATTTTGACCTTAGCATTTCAGATTTCTACTAATAATTGCTTATATCATTTAAAGCTTTTTTTTTTTGTAAGTTCCAGAGAGAAATTATATTAAAATACAAAAAATAGTACAGGCACAAGAGTGTCAAAAGTGTCTTAGAGCCCAAAGTGGCTTCATGCAGATCCAGAACATCAAACTAGTAATAACTGAAGGCTTACCCATGCATGAGATAACAATAAAACTGCCAAAATGGTCGGCCCATGTATGGGAAATCAAAAGTCTACGTAACTGGTCTATCCCTGAATAAGTATCAGACCTACTTGATCCAAAATAGCTGCTACAGAATACATAATGTAACCATGAACAAAAATGGCTGGCTGCTCCTATTAACAAAATTCTATTCAAACTAACAGCAGCAGGATTTCTAAAGGAAATAAAAACCATGAAATTACTTGGAGTTGCAGACAGTGTCTGCGTCTTCGAGCTTCTCCTCCAGAATTGTGCAGCACTAATCTTCGGAGCTGGAAGGGCTGTCAATAGATTCCTTGACTGGCAGGCCCATTGTTTTCTGGAAGGAGGAAGGATCCACAAGGCTTTTGCGCTCCACGTGCTTCCTTTTATGGCCATTAGTGGAAGCTATCTCTGTTTTATCACAAACCAGTGGAAGTTCCTTGCTCATTTGCTTTCCATGATGCTCAGGTGGTTTGGAGACCCGAGAAGGGCCTGGCGAGGAGGAGGTGTTAGGATCCGGAGCAGGGGAAGGGGAAGGAGAAGGAGGAGGATTATTCTCTTGAGAAGTCTCCTGTGAGTGGATAAAAATCTGGGCAGGCATGTTCTTGACCGACCAGTAGTGTTTGCATCGGATCTGGTGGTGGTGCACAAGGCAATATAATATGGTGTTCAAGACAATGAGAAACTATTTTCCCTCTTTAAATGTATCCTGAAGTATACTGCGCACTTATGAACAATTAGGACATAGTTCTGTGCAAAAAATTCACAAGTGAGAGCGATTGCAGATCAGATGATAATGTGAGTTATCTGTGGGGGATAACCATACAATGGTTGTCAATAGTAAGTGGACAGTTTATTCAAAAGCATGACCAACTGTAAGTGTCAAATAGAAAGTCTGATGATGATGCTGTCCGTCAAGTAGATTCTGTTGCTAGGCCTATAAAAGAACACATGAAGTTGCAGAACCGTAATTTCTCAGGTCATGATTTGCTTAAGCGATTTTTCCAATTTATGCATGATGAAGATATATGTGGGGCAAGCAAGGCAGTGGCAAATCGAATCGATTAGCATAATCTCGCTGGGGTCTCGATCACATGTGCTCACTGTGTGGTTGGCATATGATGCCCATTCCTATTGACTATTTCCTGCTTATTAAAATTTCTGCAAGTTTGAATACAAATTTCAGAGAATCATTTCGATGGCACTCTCATATGTATGGCCCCTTTTAATATTCAGGTGGTGCTTGCTTTGCATGTCAACGTAAGGCCACATGTATTCTTGGAGCTAGAGTTTAGGGGGGCGTTTCATCATATCGTGGAGCTGTTGTTGGGTCATGCCTTCATGTACCTTCGTTTGAACAACTTTATGGACCATTTAATGTATGAGTTTGTTGATAGTTGGACAAATGATTGAGTTGGATGCACCCCTCAATTCATGAGCTTGGGTTAAAGTTGGCTTGGTCAAAAGCTTTATGAAGTGGTTAAAGGTGGGGGTCTTTAATATTTAGTCAATAAAATGAAGTGGGCCTAGCCACATTTAGATTGTTTTTATTATGTGAGTGGGTTAGAATATAATCATTATTTTATTTTTTATCAAGGTTAGAAAGTGGATGTAACCACTTTTGGAAAGTTTATCGGGAGGGGTCAACTCGTGCTTAAGAGGTTAAAGGGGACTTCATATCCGATGCATTGTAATTGTGGCATTTCAACCATTTTTTCCTTATGCTTATTTTAGGGAGTTTGTTAGCACTAGTGGAGGTTGGTTGGTTTTCACTCCACCCCAGGCTAGATCTAGGAAATAATGATAGTTTATTGTAAAGTGAAATGGAGCTACAAGCTATATAAGGGTTGGCTCTCCAGTTATAAGGGGTTCTTGATTCTCATCCTTAATGCTGTTAATGTTGTATGGAATAGCTAGAACTTAATAATTAGGACCATAGAAGGGAAACCTTGTCACATTGGAATGATTTTGAGAGAGTTTTCCTCCATTCGTTGTTGTTTTATGCATGAATATCACATGGTTCTCAATCATCATTAGAGTAAGTACTTGTAATAATTAATTTTATAAGACGCACCCTATTATCATTGTTTTGAGTTTTCATTGTAAGAGAGCTCCTAGCGATTTCCATGCGTCATGTTGTGATCTGTTAAGGTTTATTGAACTTGTTCTTTCTTTAGCTGGTTTTGTTCCTTTGACACCATTGCCCTGGGATTGGCACTAGTCTTTGAAACCCTTCCATCACCTATGCTATTACAAAGACCTCAAGTTTGCTAGGGGTCTTCAAATCACCTTTGTGCCCTCATTACCATAGCCTAGCAATCCTATCTAGGGAAGTCCCCCTCGAGTTAGAGAAGAGCCAACTGGAAGTGCGGGGAGGTAGTTATCAAGGTGTCAGTTGGTAGCACCTCTATGTTGCAGTTGAGCTAGCTGCGTTATTTGGGGCTTTAACTACACTTGCTAGTTCATGATGTAACAAGCTAGATGAATAAAAGTGCAACATTTGTATCATCATATTTTATAATCTATATGCATTTTCATGCCTTTAATTTTATAGCTTGTATGAGATGATTCTTGGTTGCCTTCACACAACCCACAGGATATCAGGCCTTATCAGGAGTACCATTGGGGCCAAACAGAGGTGCCCCCTATGCCCCACTTTATTTGGGATCTACATTGACGATTTGGTCCTCTTGGCCTCATCTTCAGAGGTGTTGTAGAGACAGTTGGATGCCTTAGCATTTTTTTGTGGTCTTTGTCAACTTGGGGTAAAGCCAAGGTCATGATCTTCAACTTATTGAAGAAAACCCTCTTGTATCACCAGCTTTTTAGAGAGTAGGAGATTGAGATCACCAACTCCTATACTTACCTAGGGGTACAATTCACGTGACCTTATTTTAGTTTGTGGCATGTCCTTCAGCCTTGAGTCATGAAGGGCTACGGATCCTTATCCCTCTTTGAGAAAACCATTTCTAGGACATATCATCCAAGATGTCTCTCATGGATACCCTTGTTTGATCCACAATTCTCTATGGTTTAGGCGTTTGGGACCCTTGTTTGCTAGAGTTCGACTAACCAACAGAGAGTGCATATTAGATTCAAGCAGATACTACCTCAATCCATCATACTTTTCTGTGGTATTTGTCAATTGATGGTCAACTTGGGGTAAAATCAAGTTCATGATCTTCAGCTTATTGAAGAAGACCCTCTTGGATCACCCTTTGTTTTAGAGGGTAGGAGATTGAGATCACCAACTCCTATACTTACCTAAGGGTACAATTCACGTGATCTTATTTTAGTTTGTGGCATGTCCTTCAGCGTTGAGTCAAGGAGGGTTACAGATCCTTATCCCTCTTTGATAGACAATCTTTTGAATTTTTTTTCGAACCATTTCTAAGACATATCGTCCAAGATGTCTCTCATGGATACCCTGTAGACACTGAGAGGGGGGGTGAATCAGTGTAAAGCCAATTTTAAACCTTTTCTTAGCTTATCACGGTTAGCTACCAATTCATCAATCCATTACTCTACCATAATCATAAACATCATTCACATAACATAAGCATTTCATTCATAAAGAACCATAACACACAAGAGCACAACATCATATAATTTTGTAATCTTTTTGTATTATTTTTGGTCCGGCTACAACCGTTAGGCAAAATCAGCACCTACTGATACATAGAGCACCTACTCTGCATCCAGGACCCTGCCTGGTTTTCTTAGACCCTGCTAAGAAGGGTTTGAGGTATCCTAACCTCAAAAGCAAGTCAAGCTTGCATTTACATTAAAACTCACTGTTACATTACTTCATCACTTGTCTCTTCAATCTGCTGCTGGTCAATACTTCTTCTTAACGCTGCAACACTGTTCACTGCTGCTCGTCATGGTCTGCTGAACAAACTCTGCTTTGCTCATCAATCACTGCTCAAGAAGCCTCATGAATACACATGTCAAGTCTGCTATTGCCATGCCAATTGTCATCTAATCATCATGTCTTTTGCTGTAGGTGTATCACCATTGTCTGGTTCACTTGGTTGCTGGTCCTATCTTCTGCTGCAAGTTCATTTGATTGTATCAAGAACAAGTTAGGGCTGTCAATACTAGAGCTGTCTTGGACTTCAAAGATCCAAATACTTTATCCACAACTTCTAGGGTTGTCATCAGCCTCAACTGTGCATCACTCTTTTTCATCATCAAAGTGCACAATGTATGTCTTCAAGGCTGTTCACACTTCTCCAAATCTGCTCTCACCAACTAGGTCATAAACCTGATTCACAACCTGGGTCAGAACTATCCACAAATCTGCTACAAGTCTGCTTTACTTACTTCAACTCTTTAGGTCTTAACCAAGGTTAGTCATTTCTCAAAACTGCTCCACAAACAGGTGCATTACAGAAGACTTCATGCTCTTCTAGCTGTCCAAATCACTGTGTAACTCTAACCTCATTTTCTGTCCATAGACAGCCCCAAACCTGGTCTATTTAGGCCTCAACTTGCAGCCTCTTGCATAGCCAGAATATAACCCCAGAACAATAGTCAACTAGGCCTCAGACTTGGGGTTCTACAATAGTTAATGTGCTGAGTTCGGTCCTATTCCTTTCAGATCACTGTAATTTTCCTCCAAGAACTGTTTTTCCCTCACAACTCAACCTATAGATGCAATCACTTCAATGCTGTATCTAACCTCCGAGCTTAGAGATCTGTAAATAAATATTCTGTCATTTGCCTTAACCTATAATTACTTCGAGTCTTTCTCAAAGTCTGTAGCTGTATCCATATATTGTGAAGACCACTGCAATGACCATTATGGATATGCCAGCATGATGTGAAAACTTGTCCAAAAGTTTTCTTGCAACAAATACACAGAATACCGTTGATGGAACGAGGATGAGAACAAACGTCAAAACTAGTGACCTCACATCCGGTCCAAATATAAACCTCCCAGCAAAGAAGAATTTCTGCCTCGATGCTTATGGCTTGAGCAAAGTCAAAGAAATCACAGGCTTTACACCAGAAAACTCTGAACTCTTCCAGAAAAGTCAACAAAGCCACCTATGAAATCTCTGCTTTACAAACAGATTTGATCACATGAGAAGTAACTGCTACAATCCTGGCAGTCTTGCGAGAAGGTTCTGCTTCAAATTGTGATCGCAAAAGAGCCAACAATACTACAAGCCTCAAACGACATGGCACCTTGATGTAACTCTGGGTTAACTTAGCTGGAAATCTGTAATCTGATGTTGAACTACAAGTTCCAGGCAGAGCCTGTTCATTTGTTACTGCATCTGTGGAAATACCAGAAGATAATTTCGTTTTACTTAAATTTTTTTTTCTTTCAGCCCAACGGTGACAGGATTGTTCAAGCTTATTTTTGCAAGATCATTAACTTGTCAGCCCGAATGAAGAACACGGACTGTTTGCTGATGATAAACCCAAAAAAAAAAACAGTCCAAGCACAGCAACCTTGTGATTTTAATTTGAGGATCATTCGTGCCAGCAGAGCTATTCACTTCATCAAAATATAGACCAGCACGGCCCAGACTTTTCAGAGGGTAGGCTTAGTTGATAGAAATTTGATTTCCAGGCTAAAATTGATGTCCAGATTACCAAGAAAAATAATTCTGCAAACCCCTGCTGCAAGTACCAAAAACAGTAACCATCTCGTCCATCTCCTCGCTGATCTAGATCCTCCACCGAAACAGTCTCAAAGTCTGCTGCATATATTTTACATTCTCTATAGTTCGGGACAGCTCCTCTTTGCCTCTGTCCAGCGAGTCCCAAAAATTTCCACGCATGCAAAAAAAATTTCCACGCCTGCTCCAAAAGATTTCCACGCATGCTCCAAAAGATTTCCACGCATACTTCTCAGTCAAAATCGCAGAGCTATTTCCACGAAATTTTCACACATCCAAAATGAAATGAGTGACTCGTTATTTATAGAGGTTTTCCCACAAATTAAGGAGCCGACCTGCCTTATAAAAAATATTTTAATTAGCCGACTTCTAATTTTTTTTATTGGGCCGACTTCACATTTATTTTCTGGGCCGACCTTGAATGAGATTATCTTGCTTTAAGAAAATTTCTCTTAGTCTGCTCTGTCTATTAATTCCCTTTAAATTCTTAGTCATCTTCTTGACAGAATCTTGAGTCCTTAGTCAGCGTTTAAGATGCATAAATCGCCAACTACAAAAAGCTCTTATCCCTCACACAAAGGAACCTTCTCCAGGCAATAAACGTTTCAACAAACAATTGGAAGCTGCAAAGCTGATTCCTTCGCCCAATTAAAATGATCTAATTATACATTTATATCAATTCACATGGGTTTTCCTGGCCAGTTGCAGTACCCAAATACTGACGGTTTAGCTTTTTAGATATGGATGTGAAGTTTTTCAATTACTAATCAAAACGATCCGGTTCGAATATGACGAGGGGTGTATCTCTATTTTATATATATATATCACCAGTAGCAGCAATTCGTCTTCAAATGGGCATATAATCTATTTGATTTTATGAGACTTGAATCTTAACTTTATATTCTATCTAGAACTTCCAAGCTAAAACCACAGAAAACTTATTATACCAAAATCAAATAGTGCAGCTAACCCACTTTGATATTGAATCAATCCTTAATAAAAGTTATCATGGTTGCTCGCTAGTTGTAGCATGTAGTCTCACATATCCTCCTCTACTTTCTCCTCGCTATTCTCAATGCAAGACCATGTTGGCATCAATGGCAATTTCATCAACATACCCTTGTTTGATCCACAATTCTCTATGGTTTATACGTTTGGGACCCTTGTTTGCTAGAGTTCGACTAACCCTCAACAAAGAGTGCAAATTAGATTCAAGCAGATAGTCCCTTAAAAGTTAATCCATCATACTTGCGAAGTTTGGTGCCTAGCCCTTTCGGTTTGAGACTGTATTCATCCTTGTCTCACTCCTACACTGCATTTGGAGCTTTACTGACTCGATAAAGGGACAAGACCAATATTCGTAGCTGGCCTACTGTTCATCAGGGTCTATTGCCTCAACCAACCCTTAAGGTCGTACTTGTCGGTATGCAGGGGTCTTACGTCTTTTGGAGGGTTTTGGGGGTGTGGTGGATTAGCTTCCCTCATTTAAGTACTTCCTTGACGCACGTGGACACCTCTTACCTACCAGGAAGGAGATGAACATGATCATCCAAGATGATATCTATAGGAAATTTGTGCATGTCTTCTGAATCAACCCTTCGAGTGGGTTATGTCCAAAGATAGTCTTCTATGTCAAGCTCTTCATTGATTAGAGGGAAGGCTCATTGTTTAGTTCCATTACACACTCCACCATTGGCCACATGCTCTTCATATTCCCTTAGGCCAATTCAAAAATAACTTGTCATAAACTTAGGGTGGAGACAAACACCAGATTGAACGATCTAACAGGATTAGTTGGGTGCGTCATCTTTAGGAGGTTGAGGACCACTTCATTTTCCCTTACCTTGTTTATTGCAAGATTTGAGGGTGTTTGCATTGTATTTTCAAGGAGCTTTAGACTATGGCCAATTTCTTCAGGCACCAAGACTAGAGATGTCTAGCCTTATGCTTGTAAGAGGTTCTCCAACACCGCTTGCACATTTTCCAACCACATCCACATCCTTGACCAACTTCAACTTAATGGATCACTTCTTTTTTTACGACGCTCCTATCTCTTAGGGGCAGCAAGATGCAAATTGATAATGATCTTGTTTCTTGTTACCCCCCATTTTGCATAGGTGTCCACTTTTAATTTTCATCACAAACTTCATGCTGGTGACATGTTGATGATGCCTTGGATGAGAACGTTTGGATGTTCATGGAGAATTGATGATTGGAAGAGTTTGGGTGCTTATTGCTATGTGATGTTGCTCCTCACTCATCCATTTCCCTTGTTATATTGATGGTGTTCAGTTCTTGGCATGAGTTCATTGTTATGTAGTTTGTTTTAATGTTGTTTCCAGGGAAAATTGTGCAAACTAGGACTTTGTATTCAAACCCTTGTTTCTCCAATGCCTTAGCTTAGATGGGGGCTTATGATATATGGAAGGACAACTCTTTCAAGGGGCTATATCATGGAGCTAAACGCTCAACATAGTGTTGCAGGGCGTTAGAGTAATCAAGTCATCTTTATGATTTTTTTCAATAGTTTGGTACCCTGTATTCAGAAGAGTAGGTCTCACTCATCCTAGCTTCATTGGGGAAGTGCTATATATGGCTGGAAAGCTCCTTCCAAGACATTTCCAGTAGTGTAGAATGCTCGACCAAATTCCTAGTAGTTTGGGAGCATTAGGTGCCTCTTTATGGCTATTTTTTCCACTTTCCTGGGGTGTTTCATGATGTGGTTGAGGTTTTGCTTCATGGTTTTGACTTTGAGGGGCCCTTTTTTCAAATTTTAATGCATGATGGTGATCCCAAGGACTATTTTGATCTTGACATTTCATCCTAGGGCACCCTCCTTTGGCAAACGTCTGGAGTCAAGATTATATTATTTTATTGGTTGAGCTTGTGGTTCCTATTTATGAGTTAGCAGGGTGGCACACATGTTGAGGCACCTGGTCACATTTTATTAGCATGTGGATGGTATTATGGCAGACATGTTCATGCACTTTGCCACTTGGAGGATGTCTTGGCCACTTTTCATGCTATTCAAGGAGGTGGCATCCCCTTTGGAGCTATCTATCTCTTATTTCATGGAGCCACCCACCATTGTTTATGCATTTTTAGGGGCCATCCCCATTTAGAGGTTGGTCTAACACATTCTTTTTTTGAATTTTGTTGAGCTTTGATCGTTTAATCTTTAAATGAGAAATAACTGAGTACTTGAAATCAATTGTGTTGCCGTCTACTATGCACCTCGGGTCACGTGGCATAAATCTTCAAGCCATTGGGTGCGACCTTGGGGGCAAGCAAGAGTCAAGTGTTGTCACTTGATCTTGACTCCTTTGTCTAGGCTCTCTCCTAGCGAAGCCAAGGGGGGTGGTCCCTAGTAAAAATAACTAAGGTTGTTTAATCTATGAAGGTAAAACAACTCGGCTAGGATATATAATGATATAAAACGTCACAACTAAGATAACTTTGCAAAAATTAAATAAATCACCAGTATGTAAACAACATTCACTAAACACATGAATTAACTTAAATGCTCAGAAATAAAATATGCAATAAAGACCAGTGCTATTGGAGTGCTTGCATGAATGAGGGTTACTAGTGATGCCTCAATAAGTATTGTAGTTGTCTCAGTTGGTTCCTTTTAAATTAATTAGATGAGTGATTAGGGAGTGGGTTGATTCTTGGTAAATTTTATTAAAAAATGTGGTAATGATCTAATTATTAAAAAGGGGAAATGGTATTCCAGATATACCCAAGGGGTATGTGGAATATGTCCGGATTTACTGAGAGGTGGCTCTCACAATGACATGTGGGCTAGATGGAGTCGTGGGTTGTGTTCAACACTACACCAACAAGGGTGTATCCTAACGGTGCCCCATGGTTATTTTCTAGTGGTTCCCGCTTCACTTGCAAAATTTCCCCACGACTTAGTAATATCGAAAAGTGTCGGATTTTCACTTTAGGGATTTTGATTGAAGTGTTCAACTAATTACTAGTCACTCCGATCCATTTCTGATTGTCCCACCGATACTTGTACATGTGGCATTAAACACTCATTTTATTATGTATTATTAGTTCAGTGGTGGGGTTTTCACTTTTATTTAATCCACCCTAGGCTAGATGTAGGATTTTAATAATATTTTATTGTAGGATGAGATTGAGCTACAACCTCTATAAGGATTGGGATTTTCATTCATATCTCATGGTTAGATTTTGAGAGCTCTCTCTCTTTGGAGTCTAATAGGCATATTTTCCCAATCAAAGTGTGGCATCCTTGTTCCTATTTCTAATGTTGCTAATGGATTGTAGGATAACCTAGAACTTGATTAGGGCCATAGAAAGGAAAAATTTCCTCATTGGGAGGGTTTTATGTGAGAATGGTATTCCTCTCTCTCCCTCTGATGTTTTATGAATGATTATATTACATTTTTCAGATCAACTTTCTATAGTAAGAGCTTGTAGTACTTCATTGTACGAGGCACACCGTAGTTCACATTGGTTTGTTGTGTCTTCACTCTTGGGACATCCAAGCTGATTTCTACATTCATTTTTCAGAATGCTAGGGTTTATTTGTGGCATGTGCATGCAATCCTGATTTCCTAGCCTTTTATGAACTAACTCCTTTGTTGGCTTGGTTCCCTTGACTACATTTGCCCTGGGGATTGGCACTAGTCTTCATGGTCCTCCCATCACCCCTTTATCATATACTACCAAAGACCTAGCATTTTGCTAAGGCCATCTCTTCAATTCACCTTGTGCCTCGTCATCAAGCTTTAGCAATCCTATCCCTAGGGAAGCCTCGCTCGAGTTGGAGAAGAGCCAACCCATAGCGTAGAGACGTTTCGTAGAGACGTGGTTATCGAGGTCACAATGGGTAACACCTCTAGGTTATAGTTGGGCTAGCCTTGTCATTTGGGGCTTTAATCATACATTCTATTTCAAGCTGTAACATTTCCAACGCTAGATCTGTGTGGACCAAGAGGACAGCCTCCACTTCCGCGAGACTTCAACTACATTGCCTACCCTGCTTCCATACCAATAGTAAGTTAATGTCATCCAAATTATAGTGACAACCCCCCTCCTCTAGGCAACAACACATTACATGACCCAACTCCTCATCAAGGTCTTCCTTCAAACAAACTTCTAGGTTGAGATTCTTTCATTCAACTTTGGATGCTAGGAGAGATGGTTTCAGGGGACCATGACAAGCTTGTACCATTTGCATCATAGATTCTAAATCCATTCCCTTTGTACATCTCTCTCTCTCTCTGATCGACTCTAATCTTCAAAGTTGGTTTTCTAGGATTTATATTAGATTTGTACTTTACTTTTTGCATCTAGTTTTTTGAATTGTTTTTGTGCTCCACTTTTTATTGACATCATTTTGTACCCAACAATCCCTTTGACTTGCTTCAGTGGTCATTCTTTGGACATTAATAAAATTTTCTTATCTTATCTACTATGTTCTATTTACCTTTTCTTCATTCATTGGAAATCAATGCTTGTAATATATAAGATAGAAGATAAAATAATTGTATCAATGTCCCCAAATGACTTTGTTATCCACTAAGTTGCACTTATTTGGATTTCCAGTTGGCCACCGAAGTTTTGAACAAGGCACTTGTTCATATCCAGTGCTCAAATGTCTAGAAGTCTTTTCAAGGCCAATTTTGCCCCTCTTTTAATTGTTTGCATGTTCATGCTCCTCTTTTATTGGCCTTTTTTCCTTGTTAATTATTTGTTGCTTGTCAGTGACATATAATTTTCGAGTTTTTCACTAAAACCTCCAAAGTTGGAGTAATCGTCTTGGTGGCTAGGCCTTAGGAGGTTATTAAAGTCTACGTGTCTATGTATATTACCATACTAGTTAACATTTTTGAGTCATTTGAACATGCACCAAGTCCCCCCTAGTTTTTTTTTAATTTCTGCAAATACAAAATTTTCCCGTAAAACGTGTCAATTTTTTAATGTTTTAATTGGTAATTTCAAAATGTTATTAAAAAGTGGTTAGGAGGTGGAAGTGGCCATGGGGGTGGTCATTTTCTAACTCAAAGCACCTATTATACCCTTAAACCCACTTTGGGATTAATTTGGGTGATTATTTATCACTTAAATTATTTTTCTCTAGAAAATGACAAAAAGTGTCAATTGGAAAATACAAAGAAAATCAAATTCCTAAATTAGTCGAAACATGTTCGAGACATGTCTAGAGTGTATTTGAGTTACCCGAGGATGATTTGGAGTCAACTAAGAGCCAAATCTCAGTGATTCCAATCAAATCCACTCCAAGGCAAGTTCATCTCAATTAGAGGGGGCACATCTCATCCAAAGGAGGGCGCATTGGTCATGATGGTGTTTATGGTAATCTCAAGGAGGGAGGATGCACCCCATGAGAGGTGGTTCCCATCCCATGAAGCAACTCATCAATCAAATCCCACCTTTATCTCATGAACTTGCCCTCATCCCTCAATTATCTCAATTCGCCCTTCTCATCTCTAGTTAGCGAATTCGCCCCTCCTCATTTGAGAGGGATGCAAGGAATGTTATATATATATATATATATATTAATATTAATATTAATATTAGTATTATTATATTAATATTAACAGATAATTAATAATTATTAAAGAGTCATGACATTATGTTGGAAAGTCACGAATGGACTTATATAAGTCCAACCCTTGTAAATATAAATCATCATCATATTTATCAATTATCTTACTATAATCCATTCATGTAGTTTTTAGCTTATTTCTGCTGGTTATTTTTATAAGAAACAGATTTTACTGTTTCATTGGTATCAGAGCCCCTTCTTGGGTAGATTCCAGTGTGTGGCCAATATTTTCTGGAGTTTCTCCAAAACTGGGTCTTTGACCTGCATAGGTTTTTGACCAACCCTTATATATAATATTATTTTATATTAATAATAATATTTATTATTTTTAAAGTTCTAAATGCTTCCCATTAGAAAAAAAAGTATTATTATTTTAAACAATAATAATAACAATTAATTAATAATTGTCATTACAATTATTATTTAATACAAAAAAAGAAAGAAGACCAAGAAGATATTAAAAAGAGCAAATCAAGTCTCAGAAGATATTGAAGAAGTCATTGAAGCCCATTGTGGAATTGTTGAAGAAATTATGGATTCCATATATAAATGCAAATTTTGGACTAAGTGTCCTTATTGCGAAATGGAATTCCAATATCCGACATTTTTTAAGAATGGCAATCTCTCCTGTCCAATATGTGATAAATATTTTATTATGAAAGACGATCAAGGTAACTCACAGTTGCAGTCACAGACACTCGAAAACAAATTAGGATACTACAAGGAAAGTAATAAAAATCTACAATTTGAGATGAGTAAGCAGATCATTTTTCATAAGTTGATAGAACAAGAGAATCATCACTCAAAAGATCAAAATAAAAAACTGGAAAAAGCTAATGAAGATATCAAGAAAGCGATGACGTAGTAAGATGATAAACCACTTGCAAATAAAGAAAACAACTAATCTACCCAAGAATCTCTTTCAGGTTTTAAGGCCTTAATCGAGAGAGCATGGGGGTAAGTAGAAAACCGAAATAAAAACAACTCTCCGATAGAGAGCACTCTTGATCCACAAAATGAGATTCAAGAGATTTCTAATTGTTAAGCAGCTGAAATAATTTTGAAAGTTGAAATTTTTTAAAAGATAAACAACTTAACAATGAAATAAAACAAGCTAAGCTAGCAATTAGTGGAAAGTAAATCTAAGCTAGCAATCACTATTCTAAAGCAAAATGAAACTAAACTGACAGAATATTTCTAAATGCAAAAGATGGAAAAATCAATCTAATCTACTCAAAAAACATGACAAAGATCTAAGCTAACCAAGACAACACTCTTTCCCAAATGGGGAAGAAACACGAAAATGGGAGGCCTTATTCCACTTAGCCTTATTTCATTAATACTTTACAAGATGAGAGCATTTAGCCCTTTGAAAATGAAGAAAGTGACTAATCAAGAGAACTTGAAGCCTTATTATGACTTGTACAAAGGAGAATGATTTTTTGAGATTGGATCCTCTTCTTGGTATGGTTCTTCGTTTTAGCTCTAAATCTTTTGGATCTAGCTTTGCATGCTCTTTCTTTGCTCGATTTTGCTCTTCGTTCACTTGTAAGTAAGAGCTCTAAACAACAGTTAGTAAGAGTGTTAGGAAACCAAATTTTAACTTATGAGTCGGGAAAATGAAAGTGAACAAGACGATAAGTGTCTAATGAGATATATAAAAGCCCAAAACAGTAAAACAAGACCAAAAATCAGACCTTGGAAATGAGAGGAAAAGCTTTCCTTTTATGACTCAAAATGCACGTTTTTCAATGAAAGGACTTGAATTTTTTTGAGAAATAAAACTTAAAGATTTTTTCTAATTTTTAGGCTAATTTCCAGAATTGGAAAAAAGCAGAAAAATGTCAAAAAATCAGCAAAAAACAGCAAGCTTAAATTTGCATGCTTTTCGAGGAAAAGTACAAAAACTAAAAAATAATTTTTTGGAAAAATTTTCGAAAATTTTCTAATTTTTAAATGAATTTCCAGAATTGAAAATTAATGAAAAACACAGAAAAACCAGCAAGCCTAAAAGTGGAAAATTTGCACGTTTTTCGAGAAAATTTGTGCACGTTTTCCAAGGCGAAAAATAAGTAAAAAAATTGACTTTTAAGCACTAGTCTTGAAATTTTTAGCTAGCTGAAAATACACAAGAGATAGCGAGGAAAGAGAAGTGGCACGCAAAATAATGCAGCAATTGGGGACAAACTCCAAAGTATTTCTCAAGACAAAAGTTTGGCAAAAAGAAAGATGGATTTACAAGTTTGAAATGAGACAAGGATCTTAGATCTAGTAAAACTTAAAAGTTAAAGATTTGAAAAATAGTAGATCTAAACCCAACAAGTAGGTCAAAGTATGAATCTTTGATCTACTTTAGCCAATCATAATGCAAGATCTAGAAATGTGAATAAATTGAGAATACTTGCACTACTTGGAAAGCAAATCAATAGGATAAAACTTGTGAAAATGTAGATCCGCTTTGTAGTAACCAAGGCAAGAGATTTTTTGAAGTTTGTAGTTTGATGGATGAGGCAAGCAAGCCCTTCGTTTCTCGATTTCTTAAAGTAGAAGCCTCTTTTAGGAACCTGTAGAATGAATGCATAAACCAAACAAAAGCTCTTGTATTTGGGAGAATACCTAAAAGCCACAAAACTTAAGAGAAAAGCATAGATCAAATAATATTGTGCTAGATTGTTAGCCTTCTAATCACAAGATCATATACTTAAGAATCAAAAAAAATGAGCTAAGAATGGTATCACCTTGAACAAGATGAAGCATGGCACACAAATAACTCCCACATGGACCTCCAAAGTCTTCTGCTTTATACAAATTCAAACAATATTACAAATTTCTCCGGAGTGTACTTGCACAAATTCTCCATCCCAATAGAGTTAAAGGAGCCTCTATTTATACAAAGAGAGAAGGCTAAAACCCTAAAATCAAACCCCATAATCTAGCTGACTCAGCACAATAATGAGAACCCAGACCTAACAATAAGTTGGTGTGAGTGAGGGGTGGCCTCCACTTAGGCAAGGCGCCCCCACTCCCAACCATAATCACCACAAACCAACCAATTTGAAGCCCACACATGTGAAGGCGCATCCTTGAGAAGATGAGGGCGTCAGCACTGTGAGGGATGTGTGAGCACGAAGGATGAGTTAACCAGTGATGATGGGTGTCGAATCCTTTAGGGATTCCACCAAACATTCATTTCATTTATTTCCCAGCTTCGTAATGATCACCGGGCCAATCACAGCCTTCCAAATCACCAAATTCATGAGTTTAGCTGGAGATGACAAGTCTGCTAACTGAATGTACCTTTAATGCTCTGCGATTGTTGACTGAAGAGGATTTGTGCCGAGTTGAATCATCATAAATGCCCAATGCCATGTCATTTAGCCTTTTATTTTATTCAATATGGTTAATTTTGGAGAGTTTTTGATTTTCTCCAAAATATTCATTTTTAATATTTTAATTAATAATTTCTTCGTAAGTGACTTTTTTGAGAAATTATTAATTATGAGGCTAAATGAATCTCTGAAACTTGGAGATAGCTGGCTGGCTGATCATGAATGATTTTTGGCTTAAGGTTAGAGCCTTCAATCACTAAATTCGGGTTCCGGATGACTGACTTATTACAAAATTAAATTTTCCATTTAAATTATGGAAAAATTTAATTAAAAAACTTAGGAAAAATTAAAAAATTAAAAATCCAAAATTTGACGCGTCCGATAAAATTTTTTCGGAATTTTTTTTTGAGGGTCCTAGTGACTTAGGACATGACCATAGTCTATTCTAATAATGTCTAGTAGGTTTATACATACTCAATTGGGCTCTAATAACCCCCCAAGGCCCATAATTCAAAATCGGGCATTCCAGCTTTGGAGGAAGCGGGAGAAAACCTCGTCGATTATACTCGGCTATAGGCAAAGCATAATTGTCAAGGGTAAAAAACTCCCTGGAATACCTTAGTTGAAATTTTACGTCTTAGGAGACCGAACCACTCAAAACATCCTACTAGCACATTTTATTATAAACCCCGCGGGGCCATGGTCATAATTACTTAAAACAAAAACTGACTAGCCAAAACTGGCTAGGCACAAATGGCGGATCACTGGAACACAAACATTTATCATGTTTGTCAAATGGTGGCTCCTCAGCTAATCCAACTATGGGACAAATGAGTTGGTAACATGATCCATTAAAATTCATTTATGAAGAGGGAAAACTCATTGACATTGCAAAACAATAAAAATCTATCTTGGAAAAATTAGAAATGATGGCCAATTTTTTTTTATATACCTTCAAATGTGATAACTGTTGAAAAACTCCAAATTGCAATGCGCAATCCACAAAATTGATCCTTAATGGCGAATGATTTCAAGTGCAAAACCCTCCTTGGGAGAATGTGTGATGATGTAAAACTGCTTAGCTCTCCTCCTCCTCGTTGTGAAATTGATGACCAAAAAGAAAGTGAAATCGTCTTTTTAAACCCCCGTTTTCGGCTGCCCGATTTTTTCCATCAGCAATTTCTTGGCGAAATCTTGACGATATCTTGACGAATAAATCGGGCTTCTCTTAATCGCACAATTTCTCGGAATATCGACGATTTATTGGCAGTGTTTGTAACATTGATTCTACCATCAAGCACGCCTAAGACATCCAGCAGCCACATCAACGTAGCAGCTATAGGGCCACATACAATATATTGGGTAACTGTGTCTATGGATGGTAATAAAATGTTGCATAATTGATCTTAACTCGAATTTTTTGCTATATTCATATTGATATGTAGACACACCTTCATACGTGCTTTTGGGTTTTCCTCATCTAGATTTCGGACAAGTAATTTTCTGCATTTGTGGGAAGCAAGATAAATGGTTTGTAGATACTTCATTTGGGCTATGTTAACTCTCAATCCCATAGTCATTTCCCTTGATAATAAATTCTTGATTCCACTTAGCCAATGGACTTGATACTAGTCTTGATCCTCCCATTACAATTTTTTAAACCTATTGTATGACTGTTAGTTTTGCTAAAACCACTCTTCGTTTTCATCTTTAGTGATCTCAATTGTCCAAGCTTTAGCAATCCTAAGATAGGGAAACCCCCCTTGAGTCGGAGGAGAGCTGGTCAAAAGTGAGAAGAGCATTGGTGCGATGACATGGCGCCCCCTTTTTAGTTGCCCATAGGCTAGCAATTTCTTTCAGACTTTAAATCTCAAATGTTAGTTTGTGAAATAATGCACTCCACATTTGGCACATGTTTCTATGTTGATTAAGCCCACCAACGACTATTGAAGGCTATTGATGAAGTCTTCCTCTTGGCTGTGGTGCACACTAGTGTGTGTGGCTAGTTTGACCATGGAGATAGCTTCATTGTTTTGGTTGACCCTTGATTTTCTGGAAAGCTCCAGTTAGCCTTGAGTAGTTGCTTATATATTGAGGTTTGACTACTAGATATGGATGATTTGATGGGGCTGCCCCCTTATGCTTTGGATCGAGGGTTTATATTGATGCCATGACATGTGTATCTAGGTTGGTACATGGCCTTGGGGCACATGTTAGTTGAATGTGGTAGGAAGCGCTTTAGCTTCTTTATGTACTTTGAGCATGTAGTGGTTGTTGGTTGTTGACTTTTTCAGTGTTCTAGAGGAGCCCTCTTAGTTTATTGTTATGGAACATATGTTGACTTGAGGCAAGGGTGGTTAGGTGGCACATTCTCCTATCCAAACCCTAGCTGTTTTTGCTATTTGTGGCTTGATTCATTACCTTTTTAATGGAGAACTCCCTCATTTGAGATCCTTGGCATGTGTTTTGAGGTTATTACTTGGAGGTTGCACCATGGAGTGGTTCAACGTCTCCTTTGATGATTTGATGTAGTCAAACAACTTGCCAAAGGAGATGCCGTATTAGGAGATTATGACATGTGGCATTCCACTTGTATCTAGCATTTTATTAGTATGTGTTTGACTTGTCACTTAGGAGTTAGCTAGGAGAAAGTATTGTTTATGTTGTCCTAGGAGAGATCTAGGATCTCATTTTTTGATATTATTATTTTATTGTAGGAGGTTTTGAGCTTGTTCTCTATATAAGAGAAGTTCCTCCTATTGTAACGGTTGTTGAAAGTTTGTGGAGACACTTGAGACTATAGTTGGAGATATTTTGAAGCTTATTTGGAGCTTAAGCGTAGTGTTCGTGGGTGTCATTAGCTGTACCTGAATGCTGGAAATCTGATCCCTTCAAATTTGTTATGAGGGTTTGATCTGGGTAACTTTGTTCCTTTTGTAGAAGAATTTATTTGTGGCTGATTTCCCGCTTGAGTTATTTATATGTGCTGCTGGAAATGTCAATTAATATCATGTTTCTTACTTAGAAGTTAGAACTTGCTGGAATTTACATATTTTAAGTTGCAAACATACCCTTATGCACATTTGAAAGTCTTCCTTCATTAGGGCCATGGAAATCTGATTTATGTTCATAGATAGCCAAATAAGATTGCTGTAGCATGCTAATTCCAGCCATAGCATTATCTTATTAATTGAGAAGAAGGCTCACAAGTCATAGCCCATATACCCAATTGTATTAAGTCACTAGTCTCACTTTCCAACCACCTAAAAATTTTAAATCAACTTTTTCTTTTTCTGATAACAAATCTGAAATGAGTTAAACTGTAAACTAGAGTTCAGATTTGTATTCCTAAGCCTTCTCTTTCATTCTTTGTGATCATCATTTAGTTGGCTTAGGTTTTCTTAAGGACTCCCTCCTTGTGCCGGAGAAGAGCTGGCCAAAAGTGTGTGAAGCAAATACCTTGGTAACATTGGGTAGCCCTTCTTTAGTGCCCCTAGAGTCTTACTTGAGCTTTAGGACTCTCAAGATGCAAGGGTTTGGGTGGTAACACACAAGAAGGCCCACAAGTAGTGGGTTCCCCATGTGACAAATATATATATATATATATATATTATTGGAGGTGTTAGTGACTTGGTCCCCTCTTCTCACATGAAGGCTAATATTTCTTAACACATATGAAAGATCTTTTATGTTGCTTTTGTATTTCTATGTTCCTTTTCATCTAATATGCTATGGTTTTGACAGGAACAGAACCTCATGGTGCTGTTTTGGAACATCCATGCATTCATCTTCATTTGATGGTAATCTAGTGCAATTTGGTGCTTTGCTTTATACAAGCTGATGTTTCATTAAGCTTTATTTGAAGATAAGCCAGAATAATTGTCTGATTATTAGCTTTTCTTGCAGCGACAACCTATTCCACATGGCCTGCCACGGTTTCTATATCTTTTAGCACTTCCTTTAAAGACAATAATTCAATTTGCCACTCTACTTTGGTTCATTTGTGTTAAGATACCATCTCCGGACTTTTTCCTTGTACAGGTAAGAATATGTTCTTCTGGTATTGATTTTCTTTTGTGAATTTATTTGGTTGGACTAACAGGCATATGATGAAAATATTAATTTCAGTCTTTGTCCTTAGCTTTTTACCTCTTAAACCCATTTACCTTTACACTCATGAGAACAAACGGATAAGCTACGATTCTTTCCCTGTTTCTTGTTTTTCCTTTTTGTTTTGCTTTAATGGTGATTATATTTTTATCTGCAACTTTTTCTTTTTCTCTTGCTAAACATTGTTAGATGTTATCATTTGTATTATCTCAAAAAATGTCAATGTTTACATGAAGATCAAAACTGGCCTTTTTTTTCAGCCACAAATTATGTCACTTGATGTTCCTAGAGCATATTAACTGACAAAATTGGAACTTTTACAAATTTTCCTGATTTCGTGTGACCGATTTGACTTCTATATATTTTATACATAACATGACTCAAATAATAAAAACAGAACACCATTATTTTCTAAAAGTACACATACACACACACACATATATTTGGGGAATCGGGTCCTGAGTGGTATAGGTATCCCTACGTAGCACTTTGTTCCTCAGAGACAATTGCCTTGTCCAGTCCCCCAGGGCATGCTTGATGTTGCTTTTTAGAGGTCTCTCAATTAATTCAATCAGAGGCCATCTCTCTGGACTGTTTTCTGTTGAATTTTTAGCATTAACATGAATACTTTTAAAAATTTGCAGACTAACATAAAACAAATGACAATTGCAGTAAATCACATCAACACATCAACACACTGAACACAAGAGATTTTCACTGGGGAAACCTTTAAAGGACAAAAACCCCAAAAGCATTAGTAATTCATCTCGTAAATGAGATGACTGAGTTCTTCAAGAATTCTCAAACCGTAATTGGGTTTGTACCACAGATCCACAATTACACACAAGATAATCTTTTAGACAAAAATGCCAAATTAGGGCTTTCTGCCCTAATCTTTCTCTCTCCTGCCCAGAAAACATAGGCTGCCTGAAATTCCTTTTCTGCCTTCCCGTGACCTGTTTTGCCCTACCTGGGTTACTGCTACCCTGCCTGAGCCTGCCCGGACTGTTCTGTCAGCTGCCCGTACGGTTCTGCTGCTGCCCGGATCCGAGGTTGCCTGCCCGAATCTTCCCTGCTCTACCCAAGGCTCTGCCGGGCTGATCTGTTGACTGCCCGAGCCCTGCTGGGCTAGTCCATGGACTGCCCGAGCCCTGCTGGGCTAGTCCGTGGACTGCCCGAGGGTTTGGTGCAGACCCAACACCCTCCGGGCTAGTCTGTAGGCTGCCTGAAGGTGGCCGGCAGCCCTCATGGGCTAGCCTCTTGGCTGCCCAAGGGTCTGGACTTTGTACAGACCCCGAACCCTCTCGGGCTGGCCTATTGGTTGCCTGAGGGTTCTGTGTGAACTTGGCTGGCCTTCTAGCTGCCCAAGGTGCTAGCAGAAGGGGCCGAGCCCTTAGAGGAGGCTGCCCGGAGGTCTGAGAGCTGCCCGGATGAGAAAAGAGGCTGCTCGGTGAAGACTGGGGGATGCCCGTGAAGTCTGGAAGCTGTTCGGAGAAGAAGATAAGAGCTAGGGTAAAACCCTAACTCATACAGAACGTAAAACTGCTGCTGTTCCCTTTTTAATGAAACCCTAGTTAGGGTTTTACTTCAACAGGTGTGGATGCCCTAATTAGACTCATCCATGCTAGGGCATAAACACACACCAACTTCATTCTTCTTGAACCAACGAATTTTTCTTGAAGTAGCTGTACCTGTGAGAGAAAGTGTGTGTGTAATAATGAAATGGATTGATCTTCTTTTGTAGCCTTTGAGTCACCTGTAAGTGGACCAAAACTCAAAAGAACAAAATATTAATATTTTATTCTTTTATCACTTTGACTTTTACCTTTAGTGCTACTAAAGTTCTTTTTTCACTTTCACTTTGACACCTTAGTGGTACTAAGGGTCCTTATGTATTTTAGACTTTTTCTTTAGCCTTCTTCAAGTGCCCTGTGGTCAAATCAAGTGGTTAAGGTGGTCCTTCATACCCACTTAAAGTACATCATCATAAACATAGAGAATTACTAATGCTTTTATCTCACACTCTGTGTGACACCAAGATCGGATACTAATGTGTCTTAACCAAGGGTAGCTAAGCCTTGGAGAAGATCACAAAGCCCACTAATCGAGGGTCAGAGTGTCACACATGCCTAGACTCGGTCTAGGGATTATAGTGTCATCCTAGTAACAGACTAGGTGCCTCAGCCATAGGCTGCATAATTTGACACAAGGTCAAATACTTGGTAACAGACCAAGCGCCTCCATTCTCTCAAAGAATGGCCCTCAGCCTCGGGCTGAGCCCCTAGTCCCGAACTAGGTTAAATTCCTGGTAATTGACCAGGTGCCTCCATTCAAAGAATGGCCACTCAGCTCTAGGCTGAGTCCCCCAGTGCTAGACTGGTTCCACATCCTGGTCCCGGACCAGATGCCACAATTCAACAGATTGGTCACTCAGCTCAAGGTTGAGTCCCCCATTGCTGGATTGGTTCCATATCTTGGTCCCTGACCAGATATCCCCATTCAACAGAATTGTCACTCAACTCTAGGTTGAGTCCCCTAGTGCTGGATTGATTCCGCACCCTGGTCTTGGACGAGGTGTCTCCATTCTCCTAAGAGAATGGCTCTCGATGTTGCTCAGAAAAATCAACATCTTCCTCCTTTCAAGTGCTCCCTTTTGGCTGTAATGAATAAACCAATAACATAAAAGCATCTAAGACTCTGCACAAAAACATCATCGTTAAATTAAAACCACTGAAACAGAGAAAATTCATAGTTATATCTCTGTCGCATTAGTCATCATCGAGATCTTGGAGCATTGCAGAACTATGGAAAAAGTAAAATTTATTGCCATCTTTCTACATCGTCTTCCGTGCTAGGTGGGTTGGAATAGTTGCGCCCCCGATCTCTTCAAATTATCAAATTTGTCAACATCCGTTTCTTACACAACCTTATGAGTTTGGATTTGTGTCAATTTAAGTTCAACATGTCCGTGGAAAACCAAGCCAGGAAGCTTCATCCCAGTTATGTTAGTATCGAAGGAGAATAAAAGAACTTTCGCAAATTTGGAGGGTTATCAAGAAAAGGGTAACAACCAAAAGATTAAAAGGTTAACAAGATTTGTTTAATATTTTATTGCAAGGAAAACCCTTACCAATAATTACCAAGGTTGAACTCCCCAAACAATATATTAAGGGTTTTATTAAAATAGTAATTGAACTTGCAAGTATTAAAGCGAAACGAAGATTCTTCGTGATTTCTATAATGCCATTCTAACAGTGGTATCAGAGTGCCTATAGTTCTTAGGGCCTCTTTGAACCTATGGGAGCTATCCACAGGCACTGATTTTTTATGTGGGATGAAAGGAACCACCACCACCGTGTAGCTGCCAAAGAAAGCAGACAGAGGAATGTGTCACCAGGCCTACAGTTAAATACTTATTTTATGCCTGCGATGTGGAAAGGAAACTTGCATTATATGCATTATATTTGAGAACAACTGTGAGGTACACCGGAGCGCAGATCAGTTCTTCCAGAGAAAAAGACTGCATATCAGTTTTTCCAGAGATTGAAAGAGATCCCAGGCGAGGTCCACATGCATGCAGATCTGACAGGTAGCGCATATCTTGGTGATCTGGTTAAGCAATGAAACAATGAACACTTTATAGTCAAATCCAGGTATCCATTTGCTTGTTTTGGCTATGCTCAGAATTTCATTTTCAATCAAGAAAATCACAATCAGAATGCTCTTTCTAATCCTAGATCTGAGATAAAGATCTGCAATCGCCGCCCCATAGTAGGGTTTTAACTTTTGATTGCCCCTCATCCTATGCCAAGCCAAAAGTAATTATGAAAATCTGATTGGCATTAATGCCATTGTCTGCAACATCATGCATGTGAAATCCCTTCCAACATCACACGGCTGTGTGATTTTCATCTGATTTGTCCTTCCAACATCTGTGATTTCTAATTCAGCTTTGGTGTATTCCTGAAATAACAAAATCTATGTAAAGGAGAAGGAGCACGGGATGTGCCTGAACCAGGATCCATTATTACAGCCATTGTCACGAAGGTGATGGTGAGATTGGCCTCAGCAAATATTATTTGTGTTGGGACGAGGGCAGTCAAAGATAAGTATACAGGCACTCTTGAGACAGAAGGATGTTCGAGCAGTAGAGATTGACAAGGTTGATATCCACATGTCATTTCTCCGTAGAGATACAATCCGCGCGGAAGTTCTCTTTCTTGGTGATATACGGGCATATTACCTCTCCACAGAAAAGAATGAGTTGGCTGTTGTATCTGCAGAAAGTATTGCTGGAGAGAGATGCAGTGCCCTTTGATAAATCAAATAGAGTGGCGAAAGATTGCAAGGGCGGTTTGATATGTAGCAAGAAGCTTTTGCATTTTCTATATAACATGAGGGTTCACATTTATTTGATTTGATCAAATTCATATTGTTATTGTGTTTGCAAATGTGGTAACGTTTAGTGAGAATTTTTTTTGATCTAGCTACCAAGACAATAAGGTCTCTAATCTGAAAAGAGGGATCTCTCATAAATGCCTTGCTTTTATTATTATAATTTGAGGGCGGAGCTTGACAGTTTACATCAGGAATTGATACTTTCAGGACGGCAATTGAATATGAAAGAGGCAAATAGCGAGCCATACGACAAGATGCAGGCTATGGAAAAGAACTTGATTTTTATGGCCACAAAAGTTGAGAAACTTAAAGCAGAGCAGGCATTCACCAGATTTGGAGGCTGATGCCGTAGCATTTATATAATCATTGTTCTGTAAGCTGCATTCAACAATGACCTTGTTGTTGCTGAGTGGGAAGTGCGTTCTTGTTGTTGCTGCTCGGGTTAGTCATGTTTATGTTCCTAGTTGTGAGCATGTTTAACAGAGATCTGGAGTTGCGATGTCAAAGTGAGAGCATGCAGTTGTAAAATGTCAGAGCATCGGTGGCTTCATTTTGAACTAGTCAAAGAAGGAAGTTCTCTTTTGAGTTGGTAAGCATTGAAGATTGGAAAAACATTTACTTCACATATTGCTGGGAGGTGGGCATTGGAAACTAAAGGATGGGAGTGATTGGATCTAATTGAATAAAATTTTTGTAGAAAATCACTATGTGGAAGACGGACAGTTGATGGCCGTCAAAGTTGAAAACGTGGCTTGAGGAGAATAAACATGGAAACATGGGTGGAATATGAGGTTTACCAAAGCTTTATGCACGTGCAACTGGCAAAAGGAGTAAATGGTGCCGGTCTCAACAACTCTCGATGCTTCCTTCAAAGGAGCCCAAAATGCCAAAATTGCCATTGACATGAGATAAGTGCACACTGTTAAATGCTTTCATATTTGGTATATTTGACCTTTTTGAATTCTCTAAAAACAAGTGGAGAAAAGACCATAGTTACAGATATCGTGTCAGCGAATATATCGTCAAGGGTCCGGATTGTAACTTATTGGCAACAACGGTGAAAATATCGGAAAAAATCGGCAAATGTTGTAAAGCATGAAAAAATACAAAAATAATCATATTTTTCAATTTTTTTAACATCTAAAGCAACACCAACATCAAATAAACACATTGCTACATAAATATGAAAATACAACTAATATATAAGATGCATAAGATATCAAATGGTGGATCATGATCACATATCGACTATAAATTGAAAATACTGAAACATGATCCTGATGGAATGATAAAAAATCACATCAAATGATCAAAATAAATGTCTCTCAAGAGATGAATCATCATGACCCATGAGGCATCTAGATACTACATAGTACAATGATAAATATTAGGAGTCATTGATCCCCTCTACCCCTTTTATAGGCAAGGGGCACCAGTCTTCGTCTGGAAGCAGTAGGGGGTCCTGTAGGTGCTTTGGATGAGTTAGGTGTCAAATTGGAAGCTCCAACTACTCGGTCTATGGTGGAAGGTAATGGGGCTGAGGTGGAAACCAATGTGAGTTATCTCCTCCCATAATTGCATACCATAAAAATTATTCCTATATTGGGATCTTATTCATCAATAACACCCTATGCCCCCCTCCTCTAGGCTCTAGCCCTTGCCTGTACCTCGAATCTCGAAGTTGATCCTCCAATGACATTAGTCAACACTCTACAATTTTGATGAAACTTCCCATGCTTAATGAGTGAAGGGTACATTTTAATTAAGGTCATGTTAAAAGATTTCAACAGTCAATGCCACCAACGTCAAGGTACATAGAGGGGTTGATGTGCTTGATTAAATGCCAATCCCATACCCTCATACTTGATAAAATCCAGTGGAATTGTTGCAATCTTGAAATCTTGAAAACTATAAAGTCTCTTGAATTCTGAATGAGATCTAAAATTCTATTTTTTGTATATGAAGTTTGATGAGGTTGGAACCACTCTCAAACATCCTGAAACAATTAATGGTAATGTTAAAAATTTAAGTAAAAGGATAGAAAATGAAAGTCAAGGAGAATGTCACTTTTATTTTAAGAATTTAATATTACCATTTATTACTTAAAGAATTTAATATCTCTGGTTTTAATGACACTGCCAAAAACTTAACCCATGGATTTATTTCCCAAATTCCATGCAAATTTTTTTGGCAGGGCCATATTTTCCAAAATACCACGATATATTCCCAATATATCGTGTCACATTCAATATATCACGATATATTCAAAATTTCGTAAATGTCATGATTTTTTAGTGGCGATATATCGCCAAAGGGAATAACTCGCGATATGGGCGATATATCGCTAATATATGTAACTAAGGAAAAGACACTATATTACTTTAATGGTAATAAAAACAAAAAGGGGATAAAGTGATTTTGAAAACTTTTCAAATGAAAACACTTTTTTCCATTTACACTAATGTGGAAATAAAACAAAACTTGGTATTTGTGATTTTGTTGGGAACATTAAATTCTGAAGGAGATATAAGGTTTCGACACTACACAATTTTATTGATTATCCTTATTTTGAAGGAGTTATAAGGCTCTTATCATTGTAATCGGAGTTATAATAGATTTTGCCTTATCTTGTAAACGTTTGCATTTTCGGTGGAAGTCGACACCCTTGCTAAGTTTGCGTTTATGTTGTTGAAGGGGTGGAGTTGCAAGAATCCCTCGTAGGTCAGAGCTCTAAAAGACTTGATGTGTTCTCAATAATTCATAGTTCAAATTGTGGTATTATGTGTCTAGTTTTGACACTCAAAACCACTATGAGATGTTTGGATAGGTACTGTGTCTAGTTCTGACACTCAAACCTACCTCTTTGATATATTTTTCCATTAGTGGCACAACCATGCCTTTTGCCATCACATCGAAGAAAGTTTTCTTGCTTTTCACCATGTTTTTGACAGGGGAATTGTTGACAGTCAGAAACAAGCGAGAAGGAATAAACAAGCAGGAACTAATGAGAGCCAGAATCAGAGTGTTGCTGCCTAATTTGCACCTCGGGTAACGTGGCAGAAATATTCAAGCCATTGGGTACGACCTTGGGGGCAAGCTTGAGCCAAGTGCTGTCACCTGATACTCAGCTCCTCTGTCTAGGCCAACTCCTAGCGAAGCCAAGGAGGGCGGACCCTAATGAAAAGTAAAATCTAAGGTTTTTACTCTACGAGAGAAATAATTAATTCTAGGAGTTTCAATATGGAATGGATGAAATTAAAAAATTACCAATTACCGCCAATAAGATTAACCTTAGCAACACTTTAACTCAAATTAGATACACAAAATTCAATGACACATTGCGAGATTAACTTATGCAAAAAAGAACAGAATAGACCAGTGCCAAAATGAAAAGAGTGCTTGCAAATGTGGGTTGCTAGTGTAGTCTCAGTGAAAGTATTGCAGTGTCTCGGTTGGTAAATTTTAAATTATTAAATGAATTGATTAAGGAATGGGTAACTTGTGGGTTTGGCCCAACAAGTCAAGTCTCTTTGAACTGAGTGCTAAAGTGGTAATACCATGTGTCCAACAGGGCGAGGATAAACCTGCTTAGAGTAGCCCCCTGACTCTGTAGTGATTACCCTTTGCAACCTCCCGAGTTCTCAAGAAAATTACTTGTCTGGATTTTCCTATTAGATCTAGTAACTCGTATCCCTTTCTGATACAACCAACTGATCAAACAAGCTGCAGCGGTGTAGAGCATACGGGGAAGGAGTCTTGGTTTATTTTTAAAGTTTTAGAACAAGTTTTCTGATTTAGAAAAAAGATAAAACTTAGGAGTCTCTTTCCAGATTCAGTACTCGAGCAAGCCCTTATCCACGAACCTGTACTCGGGAAAGAGAGGGGGTTTATTTTAACTTAGCAGTGCATAACGAAATTGTTTTTGTTTTTTATTACTACACTGCTCAAATCTTTTCCCTTATGGTACTTCGGTATAGCGCAGTGGGTAAGTATTCAGGTTACTTTTGCAAAACTCAAACAAAGCATGAAATGATAAAGAAAAACAACTACGCTAACAACATATAAGGAAACAAAAAAATGACACTAACACAAATCCCCCAAGAGGGATGGGGACTGGGCTCTACCGAGCTTACTCAAACTTGTTTTTATTAATCGGTTACAATGCTTCAGCAGAGATGCTCTTTGGTCCTTGTTATCTGGGATCCAAAGGCTTACAGTATGCAAAGAAAAAAAAGCCCAAATACGGGGAAAGCCTCTTGGGAGCTCCGGATGTTCGAAAAAGCTATTTTGGGGCAGAATTTCCTTCTCTTTTTTGATGGGCCTGCTAAAAACCAGCAAGCATATGTCAGTGAAAGATGCCCAAAAACACTTTGGAAGTGTCTTTGGACAACATGCAAAAAATTACAAAAAAAATCTAAGTAACAACTGATTACAAAAAAGACGGAAACAACTAAGTGAGGCAAGCTAGAAAGCTTGCCTTCTTAGGATCTTTGCTTGCCTCTTGAGAAGAATGGCAAGCAAATCTCAAGCACAAAAATGCTAGATCAAACTTTAAAATGCACAAAAAACTCTTTCAACAAGCTTTTTTAATTTTCAAAATTTTTAAACTTGCAAAAAAGGGGAAAAGTAACTAGATCTAGAATTTTAAATGTACCTTTGAAGCAGACTAGAAATAGAAACTTTTAGACATCAGATCTACCTTTGATATGACTTTAGATGCTAGATCTAATATGGAAACATTTGAAACTGAAAGAAAATTTTAAGAAATTTCTGGATCAAAAGTTAAAGAACCCAGAGTAGAGCAAGAAATAAAGGACAGAAGAAGCCTCCTTGGTGAGATCAGAGGGACAAAGCTTATTTTCCAATTTTACTGAAGGAAAGGTAGAGCACATTCGCTCATCAATACTCCAGCTTTAGCTTCCTACAAAAGATTATCAACACTAGCAATGGGGATTAAAAAATACCTGTGTAAACCGAAAGAGACTACGACAACAATGTAGATCCAAGCATAAAATCATTCATATCAAATAGTCTTCCTCGACTTGCAATAACAGAGTAACCTAACAAGAATTACCTTTTATCTTTACAAAAATACCATTTCCTTCTAAAAGCAAGATAATCCCAAACATATACAAGCATGAAAACAAATATAGTTTACCTCACTAATGTAGAGTAAACTCTATCCAAACATCCATAGATCCCACACAGAAATTGCCTCCAAAGCCTTTTATTCACAATACTCAAGAAAACTATTACAATATTACAAGTAGAGGTTCCACCTTTTGATTCTGAATAAAGGAGAAGAGACCAGCTTATATAGAAAATGCCAAACCAAGGGGAGGATCCAAAACGAGAGATGGAATCCGAGTGAACAAGGAACAACTCGCAGTCTTTGATGGCATTCACGAAATTAAGGGAAACGATCTGAGTTGTTTGGTAAGATCACCGTGAAGGAGGTGTTACCTCTCTCCAATATTTGCCACCACTCCACAAGCTCTTAAATCAAAACGTTGAGCCCATCTACGAGCTGCCACATCTCACGTAAACCCCACCAACTTCAACCAATGCGTGATAAAGGAGATAAATCAAAGTTTAAATGCCACCGTGGATAACGAAGGGGGTCCACTCTTGATTAGCGCAACCCACATCACCATATTCACGACCTGTGAAGCTCACGTCACCACTTCATTTATGCTATAACCAAATCAGAACAAAGTATCATGGTTTATAAAATAAACAATGGTTCTAATGTGATGTGAATGGGGGTCCACATCTTTAGTGCTAGCAGATGCCTTCCAAACGATGCTAGCATGAGCTCCTCCTTATATTGACGTCACCCTTCATTTTGACTTATTACCTTACCTTAAAACCTAACCTTGGTTTTATATGAGCTGATGTATAAATCGCTAGTCACATGGGACCCCTTTCATGTCACGTTAACATTTAAAATAATTGAATTTTGACTTATTCAATTTTTGACCATAGTGCCAATCTGTCCAGATTTAGCATTAAAATGCCATTTTAATGCATTTTTAGCCCAATAATGCCTCACGGGGTGCGCCGGCTGCCCAACTGATGTAGAAAGTGGTCCCAAGGGTAAAGTGGACGCTCCGGGTGTGAAAACGAGTGTCCCCAAGTCAGAAACGGACTCTGTATCTGACTTTTATTACAATCTGAAGCTTTTTAATTAAACCATTAAAAAATGGCTTAAAAAACGGAAAAAAATTATTTTTTGCGGAAATTGACGAAACTCTACGGGGACCTAGTACATGTCCATACGACTCAATTCGAATGCCTAGCATGGTGAAAAACACCGACACGAAGGCCCTAATAACCTCCCTAGGCCGAAACACCAAGATGACTACCCCAACTTTGGAGGCGTGAGTGAAAAACTCAGAAATTATTAGTCGTTTGTTCAACAACCAATAATAACCAAGGGGAAAAACAATCTGGGCTAGCCGGCTTGATGCTCAAGTCTGGGAAGCCGAGCCTTTTATAAAAAATTAAATGCTAGGACATTTTTTACAATTTCCCCAAGGGGGTATGAACATGTGTTACAAAAAATAAAACGACCCTGAAGGCCTGAAAGGACTTCTGAACTATGAATATGAACAAGTATCTTGTTCATTACTGGTGGCTCACTGAAAGTCCAACTAGGTGCAGCCTAGTCGGTAACATAGAGTAAGAGCCAATTTCCAGAGGGAACCGCTAAGCTAGAACTAGCCCAAGTTCTAGACCGGTTTGTAGTCATCATAAAACTATTAGAATTTGAATGCCATTTAGATCTTCAAGGAGAGAGTTCTAATAATGTTTGCAGCAATTGAATGGAGAATGAAGATACAAACTGAACAGGAAACAGGAAACAGATAAGTATTGCTCAGGAATTTACAGTATCAATCACAATAATAATATCCGGTGTTACAATAATTTACATAGGTAGAATTCGAATGCATGGGCTATGTATTCGAATCCTCCAAGTGGATTTGAATCCTCCAAGTGGATATGACTGTATCTAACTGAATCTCTAACTCAAGGTCTCCCAATCAATATTGGAGTCAAATAAACAACTCCCTGATGACCAATAACTACAACAACGACTGACAGCTAGTTAACTCTGCAACTGAGTGTGATAGGTAGGAAAAGCGCTCCTCCCCATGCAACCATGCATTATCCATGCATTGGTAGCGCTAGCGTAACTGACTGTGAAGTAACTGAATGTAACTGGGGGCTAACTAAGACTAACTAGTACTAACACCAATTGACTGAAGTAGGTTGGTGCCGGGACTCCCAGTGGCTCCTAAAATGTAGGGATTGGTCTAGGAGGCAGCCAAACTGATGCATGCACATGTAATAAGTGGCAATTAACATCTAGCAGTGTTCCCCACACTCCAGTGACTGGTACATGTGTCCCCATTGGGCCAAGTGGACCCAATTAATTAATTGAGGTTCCTAAGTTAGGCTAATTAATCTAATAGAAAGTATGAACAAGGGAGGATTAATAATCCTAACACCCCCCCTGAATCCTAACTTGGACAACTGTGGGCCTTGGTAACAAGACCATAGGTCACCCAATATAAAATTTAAGAGACATAATACAAATGAGGTTGGAAAACCTCTTGGCAACCTGCCCCTCAAGATAGGAACTGAGAATCAAGCCTTGATGCCCAAACGAAACCTGAGAAAGGCAGATCTCTTTTCAGTAAAAGACTTGGTAAAAATATCTGTAATCTGATCCTCTGTCGAATAGTAGTGCAGTGTGATGGTTCTGTCATGCACCGGTTTTCGAATGTAGTGCATGTGAACTTCTATGTGCTTTGTCCTCTACTTTTGAACATGATCACTAGAGATCTTGATTGTACTCTGGTTGTCACAATAAAGATCTACTGTAGGTGAAGTCTGAATCTCGAACTCTGTCAAGATGCCATGCAACCAAACTGCTTGAATAGCTGCATTCACAGCTCCTCGATACTCTGCTTTTGCTGAAGAAAGTGCAAGGGCTGCTTGCTTCTTGCTGGACCAACAAATTGGCTCAGATCCAATCATGAATACAAAACCCGAGGTGGATTTCCTATCATTTCCATCTCCTGCCCAGTCTGAGTCTGTAAAGCCTGTGAGATCCAGCTGTGCTCCAGCAGCATAGTGGATCCCATAATCAATAATACCCTGCACATAGTGCAAGATCCTCTTTGCTTCCTTCCAGTGCAACTCATGTGGCTCCTGCATATATTTGGCAGCAACACTCACAGCATATGATATGTCTGGTCTCCAATGAGTGAGATACAGAAGGCTTCCAATGAGCTGTCTGTAGAGAGTGTTGTCCACCAAAGGTGTGGAACCACCTTCTTCAAGCCTGATGCCTGATAAGAAAGGGAAGGGCTCCATGTGGAACCTTTTAAGCATGTCTGATGAATACTTGGACTGTGAGATCATGATTCTCGAAGTCTTTAGACTTACTTCGAGACCAATGAACTTTCTTAACAGTCCTAAGTCAATCATACCAAATGCTTTATTAAGAGCAGACTTGATGCTGCTCAATCCAGCAGCAGAGCTGCTAGTAATGAGAAAGTCATCCACATACAATACAACTAGAAGCAAGAACCCTTCCTTCTTCTTCATGTAGACATTGCAATCAGATTTGCACCTTTCAAACTACTGAGAGATGAGGAAGGCATCCATCTTGGAGTACCATGCCCTTGGGGTTTGTTTGAGTCCATACAATGATTTGCTCAATTTACAGACTAAGGAAGGATCATCAATAAACCCCTCAGGTTGTTTCATATAGATCTCTTCCTCCAAATCACCATGGAGGAAGGCACTCTTCACATCCATGTGGTGTACTTCCCATCTCTTGGAAGTAGCAATGGCCAATACCAGCCTGATGGAATCCATTCTAGCTACTGGAGCGAATGTCTCATTGTAGTGCAAGCCTTGGACCCGAGAATACCCTTTTGGCACCAACCGAGCCTTGTACTTGGTTGTGGTCCCATCAACAACTATTTTGGTTTTGAAGATCCATTTGCACTGTACCAACTTCCTTCTTGGAGGTAAGGGGACAAGTTCCTAGGTCTGGTTGTCATATAGCGAATCAAACTCCTCATCCATGGCTGCCTGCCATCTAGGATCATGGCAACCTTCCCTGAAGGATTGAGGATCTAACCCAAGCATAATAAAACACCTCTTAGCAAGAAGAGGATCTGTGTGAGACAGTGCTACACTCTCCTTCTGATACTGAGAGTTCGTTCTTCTTTTGTCATCTGGATCCCCAACACCATCTCTAGCTGCTTCTATGAGCTGCTTAGCCCATTTAGGCTGCTGGAGTGAGGTAGATGCTGGATATCAAGTTCCCTTTGAGTTGTAAGCTCAATGTCTGGATCATACTGGGATGACTCCTCTTTTGAATCTGAATCAGAAATGTCAAGATTTGAAACTGAAACTGCAATAGGAAGTGAAGGAATGTTTATACCTTTATCAGCTTCGAATGGAAGCTGTGATGATGTTGGAATTGAGAATGGCATGAAGGGAGAGAAATAGTATGCCTTGGAGGCATGATCAACAATTCCTTTCGCTACAATCTCCCCAGTTGAGATGTTGGTGATCTCTACTGAGTTAGGTCCAAACAATACTTGCTTTGGTGAGCCAGTATGGGTCATCTGATAAACATATAATAGATTAGCTGCAAGTGAGGGCATATATAGGACATCTCTGAACACACCATGCTTCGCTTTGATGGTGCCCTTTCCTACTGCTGGGATTTGGGAATCATCTCCCATGTGAATAGTGTGCCCTTCTTTGACACTAAGAGAGGAGAAGAGATCCTTGCAGGCAACCATGTGGTTGGAGGCTCCAAAATCAATCAAATAGGCTGTAGACCGAGGTGGTTTTGCTTTCAAAGCATGACATCTTTCATGTCCATTATCAGATTGTTTTGCTCTTTGAATGTTATGCTACTTGAGAAGAGCAGACATTTCATCAAGTTCCTTCCTCATACAATGATCTTCAAGGTGATACCCTTTTTCACAATAGGGACATAATGTTTTCCCAAATTTCTTCTTCTTAGAGCCGGAGGCCCTTTCGAAAGTTTGCTGATTTTGTTTAGGCTTCGAATCAGTTGCCTTTGGCTCCTTCTTCTTTGATTTACCCTTTGCTTGCGCTTTGGAAGTGTCAGTAACTAAGAGAGCTTGATCTTTGGAGGTCTGGATGACTCCCATTCGAATCAATTTGTTTTGCTCCTTGATTAAGGACTCGGAAAAAGAATCTAAAGAAGGAAGTTTCCAATTAGGAAAGCTTTCCCGCTTGGAATGAAACATAGAGACATATACAGAGTACTCAGGGCCTAGTTTGCTGAGTATGGAAAGGACATTCTGCTCTATCCCGCACTGTTTGCATTGTAGCACTAGAGACTTGAATTTAGAGAAGAATTGCTCAATAGTCTCGAAACTACTGGGATGTAAAGATACCAACTCATTCTCCATAATGTGTCCCCGAAGGTCATCTTGTTTGTTAAACAAGCTATCAAGCTTCTCCCAAGCTTCTCTGGGAGTCCTCAATCCTTCTAGATGAAAGAGGAGATCACTAGAAATATAAGTACATAAGTACCCGAATGCTTCATCACAACGGTTTAGAAACTTGTTCCGCCCTATCGGCTGATGAGGCTCAGCCTCCCATCCGTGTATGATCCTGTGGTATCCATGCTTGCGCAAGGCTAGCTGCGTATCAATCCTCCAATCAAGGTAATTGGAAGTTGTGAGGATCCGTGGTTCAGGAGTTTGAGAACTCATAATTGCTTCGGCTGGAAAACTGCAAATACTTCTCACAAGCTACGTAGCACCTGTCAATTTCACTGCAATAACACACTAAAACATATGAACTGTTAGAATCATGCTTTTCCTCCCGGCATGAACATGTTTTCAGGCTCCATCACGCGCTCTCTGCTGCTCTGAATAAATCCAGAGCTAGCAAATTTTCATAGGGGACTTCTGTGGAAACCCAGCTACTTCTGATGTTCGATGGGGAGAAACAAGCATGAAACCTGCCTGAGAAGGCTCTGATACCATATTAGAATTTGAATGCCATTTAGATCTTCAAGCAGAGAGTTCTAATAATGTTTGCAGCAATTGAATGGAGAATGAAGATACAAACTGAACAAAACAAACCACATAGGAAATGGACAAGTATTGCCTAGGAATTTACAGTATCATTCACAATAATAATATCCGGTGTTACAATAGTTTACATAGGTAGAATTCGAATGCATGGGCTATGAATTCGAATCCTCCAAGTGGATATGACTGTATCGAACTGAATCTCTAACTCAAGGTCTTCCAATCAATATCAGAGTCAAATAGACAACTCCCTGATGACCAATAACTCCAACAACCATTGACAACTAGTTAACTCAGTGCAACAGAGTGTGATAGGTAGGAAAAGCGCTCCTCCCCATGCAACCATGCATTATCCATGCATTGGTAGCACTAGCGTAACTGACTGTGAAGTAACTGAATGTAACTGGGGGCTAACTAAGACTAACTAGTACTAACACCAATTGACTGAAGTAGGTTGGTGCCGGGACTCCCAATGGCTCCTAAAACGTAGGGATTGGTCTAGGAGGCACCCAAACTGATGCATGCACATGCAGTAAGTGGCAATTAACCTCTAGCAGTGTTCTCCACACTCCAGTGACTGGTACATGTGTCCCCATTGGGCCAAGTGGACCCAATTGTACTAGTGGACCCAATTAATTAATTGAGGTTCCTACGTTAGGCTAATTAATCTAATAGAAAGTATGAACAAGGGAGGATTAATAATCCTAACAAAAACCACCTTTATGATTTATGGTCAACCTAAAACCATCCATTTAGTAGAAGATTTTCAACTTCTGCTAGCCTTTAGAGTGTTTCACGAACCTCCGAGCCTTAGAGCCAAGTTCCAATTTGGTTTGTGGTATCCCAAAACCACCTTTTTTAGAGAGCACCCTTTCATTAGTCGAAGACACCAGATTCTAGCTAAATTACTTGGCGAATGATGAAATTGTCAAGTAAGAAATGTTCGACATTTGTCAGCTTTTCACTTCGAGATTTCAGCTGTTTGCATTTTGCTTGACACATTTATTGTCAGGTGTTTTTGTCCCGTTTTTTCAAGTAGTCTTCATCAAAACTCATGAAGTGTTATGATGAGTTTTAGGTTGAAAACTTGTACAGACTTACGATTAAGGGGGGGATTGTTAGCATAACCGTAATCTAAGTCCTAAACATACCTTAACAACATCTAGTTATGATGCGGTTGTTAGGTAGTTACCAACTTAATTGAGAAGCTCTTTGTGAGCCTTTTCTGCCATGTTGCTTTCATCTTGATCTTCTTGATTTCTATAATGCCATTCTAACAAATATTAGCATCCATCTTTATGTGAACGAGAAGGAAAGTTACATTAACATCACCTTGGTGAATTCAATATTAATTCCAGAGATACACATATTCGGGAAATAAAGCACTTTTGATGAACAATATGAAATTTAGAACCTAAAACTAACAATTGAAAATTATAAATTCTTATCCCAATTCAATCTTACAATCATGTATAAAGAAGATGTTGACATAATGTTGGGTTCACCCTAGATGGAAACATTGGGGACCTTCATCTTAAACATGAAGAAGAAGTTTTTGTCTTTCTCTTATAAGAAGAAGAAGATGGTATTGCGGGATGTTACAATGAAGTCAGATTAAGAAGCCCCATCATCAAAAGGCCTTAAAAATATAAAGATGATCCCTTCAAGATAGTCAGTGATCAGTACAAAAGACACAAAAAGAAGTTGAAAAGGTTGTCATTGATAAAGTTGAAGAAATTTCTCGTCTTAAGAATCATAATCAAAGCTTGATCATGTTATCACATATATAGTAGCCGGGCTACCATATTCTATTTTTCAGATACAATACATTTTTTAGCCAGATCTCTTACATATGAAATGTCGAGATGAGCAGTTTTGTCGGATCATTACTTTATTTGTGGACTATTGTACTCTCCCATGTCAGGACCGAGTCTCAGGACACTCAGATTTGAGGACTGATGTAGCCATTTAGTCATTTACAGAGCAGTTATTGATGTCCAGATTTATATCAGTACTTTCTCATTGGATAGATAATGGTTTAGACGGATTATATGCATGATTATGACTCAGCTTTTATTATATTGTGTCATGGTTATCATTGCTCTTATACTCATCTTTGTGACATGTATTAACATGTAGTGTCATGATCTAGCGATCATAATTATATGGACTTGGATGTATTTGTATTATGTATTGATGTCCCTACTTAGACTTGGAAGTTCTTGATCTATACTCATTGGTTTTACCCTCCTTAAGGAGAGTAGAGGTAGTCATTCCCACCATTGTTTTGGCTTGCTAGTGTTGGCTTCATCTTTCACTGTCTCCACCCATCCATTTCCTTCCAGTTTTGTTTTAACCCGACTTACTACTTGACTTGTGGCATGGAGGACCTTTCCTCGCTAGAACCTTTGTTGGACAAACCTCCCTGTTTATATTGTGTCTCGGCTCTGAGTTGGTGATAGAACTTGCCTTTGGTGAGTTGGATTGTATGTCTAAATCATTTTGGTCGGTTGTCCCGATGTTTGGCACTGTGCAGAACTCCCCCTAGTCACTTAAGATGTTGTTGGCTAAAACTGAAAGCTCATGTCCTACTTGTATTGGAAATGTTTATATATGTGCCCATGGAAATTGTAAATTCTAAAATGTGTTTCTTAACATATACGAGCAAAGGGCAAGAGCAATGAAATGCTAAAATACTCCGGGAAGGGTATAAGAAAATGTCCCAAAAGCAATGGTTAAATATATGCTATATCCAAATATTGCTGATCATATAAATTTGAATATTAACTGGATGAAAGCTGTAGTTAGCTATGCTTTTAAGCACTGGTGAAGTCCCCAAAAGGTCATATAGGCCAAAAAGGCCATGGAAATAAAATTGATGTTCCTAATGAGCCTGGATCAAACTTGTTGTAGACATGATGCCTAAGTTGAATAAGCACTCTCTAAACAACTCAACCATTTGTGAGGCACTGCCATTCCTTGTGTTGTTGTTTGTTCGGTATGTGGTTATAGTGAGTATTCCCTTTCCATAACCAAGGTGTCATGATGTTAAGTTGTTAGTCATCCTTTACCCTAGCCTTGTCAATTTCAGCCTTCACCCTTCACTAGCAAATTGACTACAACTATGAAGTGCCTATAGTCCTGAAAGTCTGGTCTGAGCAATAATAAATAGAACCCTATATATGTATTTGGTTGATCTACCACCAATGAGGTGACTGCTACTTGTTATGAATGTTACTTAAATGATTTGTAGAGCATGTCTTAGCCTTGTAACACTTGCAGTAGATGGAAGATAGCCTGAGTTATATTATTGGTATCAGGTCATTTACAAGTGATTATATTGTCTATTGGATATTGTTGATGATCAAGTAGAGACCTGGAAGGGGTATGAGTATGCACCCTAGATGGATTTGGACTCTCTGAGTCTAGAGAGATAGCTTATTTTCAATTTCGGAGACTTGCAGAGATGATCAAGCTCATTTTACCTTTCTAATGCAGTTTTGCTTCACAGGATGATGTGTCTGAGTAGGGAGATGTTTTATTGGGATCTCCTAGGGCGCTGTATGGGGCATAGGGGGTGTAGCCACTTGATTGTATTATAGTACCCCCATCCTAGAGAGCTTGGTGGGCTCAATTTGACAATGCAGGCACCCTAAGAGGCTATTTTGGCAGGTTCACGTTTCTCGAGGCATATTAAAAAATGATTAAATGGCTACTGAAGGAATCGATTTGGGCTACTGAGGCAAGGAAATGACATGGGATGAGTTATGATGATGAGTGTGATGTCCTACGCACCTTCTCCAGTGGTTGCAGTACCTGATTGGGCTCACACCTATTTTTTTTGGGCATTTTTATATTATTTTCTAGAGCTTTTGGGAGGTTCACGATTTCCTCAAGGAGGCACAAAGTCAAAAAATTAAAATATTATATTATTTTATTGTGCCATGGGGCACCCATAGGGAGTTAGTTAACACTCCATGGACTCACCATGTGCTTCATTTATTTCTTGTTGAATGGGGTAACCTCTTTATGGGTGATCTAGTCCACTTTGGTACTTTATGGTTATATTGATCCATGTATTGTATGTTGAGCTCATCTCAACCATTGATTAGAACATTTATATCTTTTAATCTTAGCCACTCGTTTTGAAAGTGGTTAGGATTTTGGTTCTCTCTTTTTTATTTAAATGAGAGAGCTTCTCATTTGTATGGGTCTTTGGCTCTTGGATCTGGATAATAGAAAACTTTTCTTGTGGATATTTTCTTAGATCTCCTTTGCATCTGATGTTCTTAGATGGTGATTGGAAAGTCTTTTGCTTCCTAGCATTCGGGAAATTGTTATGAGATCTATATTTTTTGGGGATCATTGTCTTGTCTACAGGAGGACAATTTCAGCTTGGGCGTTTTTGCAGGGGGACCTCAACTCGCTTGGATTGTCTTCATTTTTTATCAGGGAGTTTTCATTAGTGTTGCGGTGACCTATGATTTCTTCTTGCTATTTTTTCTGCAACATATAGCTTCTTTCTCATGTCACAACAAATCTGATATGGTTGACGTTTGTTGTGCAGGAGAGAGGGCGTATTGACTTCCTCGGGCAAACACTGGACATAGAACTCGCTTCAAGCTTCTCAAATTGATCGGGATGGCAGGGATCATCATCATCAGGGCATCTACAAGGTTTTTCAGGTAAGATTTACAGGTTGGTTCTTTTCTTCCATGATCTCAATCCATTGTACCTGCTTTTCTTCAATTTACTGAAAATTCCAAAATATTTAAAAAATCCCAAAAAACTTAATCGGGGAACCGTTCGATCTTTGGCAAACCACTGCTGGGTTTTGTAGATCGGGCATCCCTATCACCAATTCATCCTCAATGCTGTCTAAAATGTTGTTGGTTTTCCCTAGATCTAAAAAACTGACTGTTTAAACCCCAGCGCCCCCACTGAATTTTTGACTTTTCCAGATTTGACTTTTTTCGGAAAATAATCACTTGGGTTCGTAGATCAGGTCCTCCTCATTCCAAAACACCTCCAACACTGAGCTAGTTGCTGCCAGGTGGCCCTAGATCTAAAAAATTGACTTTCAGCACCCTAGCACTCCCAGTCATTTTCTGACTTTTTTGGATCTGATTTTTTCTGCATTTTTCCAACTTGGGTTTGTAGATCAGGTCATCCACATCCTATTTCTCCTCCAACGCTGAGTTGATGCCTCCCAGATTGTCCTAGATCTGAGGATCTGTCCCTCCAAACCCTAGCGCTAGCCCTCCTTTTGCTGGTTTCCCCTGCAAACTGAATTTTTCGGGCCAAGCACTTTTTTGGGTCCGTAGATCAGGGCATATCCCAAGTGGTTTCACTCTAACGCTGTGCAGATACTGACTCCATTGCCCAAGGCCCAACATGCACTGATCTCCAAGCCTAGCCTAGCCCTCTTTTGACCTCTTTTCCTTGAAAGTTGACTTTTCTTGATGACTCAGGCACTTTGACATTGTCACGTCTTTCATTGAGTCTATCCCTTGGGTACTAGAGAGTCCCAACTCTGTCCTTACTCACCTTGCATTGGTTACGTTCCCCAAGGCAACGGTTATCTTTATCAGTTGCTAGTACCTCAACCCCAGATCTTGTATCAACCCCATAAGTTACCTTGGTTCCACTTTTGATCGAACTTAACACTTCCAAAACCCTAATACAAAGCCTTGGCACACTTGGTAACATCTCCCATAGATCTAGGGTCTTCAATTTCCTTACACCTTACGTACCTCAAGCCTACTTGATCTGATCTGGTGTCTAGGTCTAATCTCTGCTGTCGGGAGTAGATCTGGGTCTCCCCCTTTGTTGTCTTGGACTTAGATAACATAAAGCGAAGACTGCCTTGATGGGTGTGACAATCATTCATTTGGGAGTCTAGGCAGTCTTGGTTCCACCTCCTTAGTTGCCTGCCCCTCTACCATCCATCCTGAATCCACCTCACATAGGCAACTACAAGGTTGGTGATAACAGATCACATAGACTAAAGTTAAAAAATGGAAGAAATAACACAACAAGAAATGCTGAAGCAACTTACCAGCAAGGAATCATTGATTGATAAAGAAACAGTGACTAACCTCATTGAAATAGAGTAGCCATTAGATGCAAAAATCCAAATAGTGGAGAAAGTAGCCATTAGATGCAAAAATCCAAATAGTGGAGAAAGTAGCCAATACAAAATCCAATCAACATCACAAATCTTAAGCATGCAAATCTAGTTGAAATAGGGATACCTTTAGATGTTGAAGTTCAAACAATGGAAATTCCAAGTATCTCTACCAGTAAACTTTTTGTTAAATTTTTAACATGGATTTAGTTTGTTATCAGTGACAGTCTTTCTTTTTCAAAATTCTAGCAGACTTGTAAAATTTCAGTAGTTGAAATTCAGAGATAATTAGCAGCAGTAGAAGAGCAGTGAACAAGAAGAAGCAAACATGCACAAGTACACAAAAATTTATCCTGGGGTAAACATTTCAAGGAATAAAAACCCCAGCAATGAAAATCTTCCTTATTATGAGATGATCAAGTTTGTACATGAGCAGATATAAAAATTGCAGACCTTTACATAACCAGCAACCTGCCCCCTAGGGCACACATACCAAGAAGATATGAACAAGAACAGTCCTGTAGAAGACTGATCAAATCAACCACCTGAACTGAGCTGATTGTTGACTGAGATGTTGACTAAATGACTGAGTCTTACCCTGCTAGCAGCCTGGAACAAACTCGGCCTGCCTGGAATATGCCATTAGGTGCCTCAGTCTGCTGATGTAAGCCCTAGCAAGGGCTGATGTGAGCTATAGTTTCCCTATTAGGGCTGCCGTACCTTGGAGCAGGCTCTAACCAGGGTTCGGATGGACTGTTGGTGGCCCTAGCAGGGCTGACGTGAGCTGTAACAGGCCCTAACAGGGCTTGGGTGGCCTGGAAACAGCGTTGAGCAGCAGAGGAAGAGCCCAGCAGGGTTTGGCGCATACAAAATACACCCTACAGAACTGCTGCTGCTTCAGGAGAAAGAAAAAATACCCCACTGCTGTCTCAAGATACTGAATCAGTCCACACGTGTACAAAGAAGAGAAAGAATGATCAGCTGATAAACTCCAGTAGTCTTCTTTTTGATCAGAGATACAAAATGTCTTGATGATAATGAACAAATAAAGATGCTTCTTTATTTATAGTCTATCCAAGAGAGATAAATCCATAAGTTAAGGAGCCCTCCCTAAAGGGGCTTTCACACTTTTTGGTATTTTGACATTTTTAGGTCCTTTGACTTCTTAATCTTTTAACTCTTTAGTGGGTACTTGGTCCTTGCTGGTGGGGGTACTTGGACCCTCGTTGAGTTTCTTTGCCCTTCAGGTGGTTTAATGACCACAGTTAGTCATTTCAAACATTCTTCTTGGTCTTCATGATCAACACGTGCCAATTCAAGATGCATCATCATAGATAAGGAAGATTTTCATTGTTCACCTCGTTCTCCTTACTGGCGCCAAGGTTATGTGCTACCGTGCTAGGTACTTCAACAAGGGGTGGCCAGGCCTTTGAGAAGATTACATAGCCCATTAACCATGGGAAGAACTTCACTTGCCTAGATGCAATCTAGGTCTTCCTGGTCCCTGACCAGGTTCCTTAGCCCCAGGTTGAGCTTCAGCCCTAGACTGAAAAATGTTGATCAACCCCCTGGTCCTCGACCAGGTTCTCCATTCTCCCAGAGAATGGCTCTCATCCCTAGGCTGAGGTTCAGTTCCATACTGAATGCTAGTCATTACCCTGGTCCTCAACCAGGTCTGCCATTCTCCCAGAGAATGTCTCTCGATGCTGCTAAAAAATCAACACTTTTAGGGGTCAACAAAATGATATAGGTGTGTAAAGAAGACATACTACCAAAAGTGAATCAAGAAAGCACTACAAATATGGTAAGTAAAGTTGATGTTACAAAACCACATTATGGATAGCCTAATCACAAAAGTCAATACTTTAATGAATCGGTATCACAGCATCGTTTTGAACAAAACAATTGATCTATACGCCAAAGAATATTAATGCCTATATAGTCGAGTCTCAAAGTATAAGTCATCTTGGGAATCACAATACATTAGGTTCTTTCCAAGAAGCCTATAAATGGACAATCCCATCGAAGATTGAATTAAGGTAGTGAGACCCTTTCACAATTCGACAATTTTGCTTAGCATTTAGAAGATCATGTTGTCTTGTATCATCAACTATCACAACTACAAGAAGAGAGAATCATGAGAAGACATTACAACCTAGAGCAAGAGATAATATCTTTCCATGAATATGGTTTGATGACAAAGCATTTCTAAAGGGGAAGGTAATGTAATGAACACAAATATATATAAAACATCAATAAATAATAATAAAAATGAAATGGCACATCGTAACTAAAAGGCATGACTTAACCAAGGGACATGACCTATCAACCATGGTGACCGATCAATGTGTATAAGTATACCATCACAAGGCACTGTAAACATATATTTTCAATCATCAATCTTATTAATTTATTTATCGCTCTTCTTATATTGATTTTTGTTTATTGTCCTTCTTATGTTATATATTTGTTAATAAATTAACTTTGTTTATTTTAGATGCGTTGGGTCACCTTCTTCCACCCAAGAAGGACCTGAAGCATACTATCAAAGAGGACATTTATAGACATTATATCTAGGTCACATGGATTGCAACTTTGTAGGGTCTCAACCTAAGTTACATGAAATGGGGAAATTGGGATGAAACAGGGAAACTTCGAAACGGGGGAAATGCGACCCCCCAAAATTTTGGAAACGGGGAAACGCGATATATATATATATATATATATATATATATATAGAGAGAGAGAGAGAGAGAGAGAGAGAGCAAGAACATTTAAAAAAATGAATGTGAAATATCAATTATAAATTATACATGTCGGCGAATCATTGCCTATATTAAGATCCTATTCATCAATAACACCCTATGCCTCCCTCCTCTAGGCTCTAGCCTTTGCCTCTAACTCGAATTTCAAACTTGATCCTACAAGGGCATTAGTCAACGGCTCAACACCCTACAATTTTGATGAAACTTCTTAATCCAATCGTTTAAATAAGGTAGAAAAAGCTCCCCATGCTTAATAAGTAATTTTGTTTGAGTGAAGAGTATATATTTTATTAAGGTCATGACATAGGAGATCAACATTCAACACCAACAACATCAAGGTACATATAGGGTTTGATGTGCTTGATTAAATGCCAATTCCATACCCTCATACATGATAGAATCTGGTGGAAAGTTTGCAATTCTGAAATCCTGAAAATTATTAAGTCTGCTGAATTTTGAAAGGGATCTAAAATTCTACTTTTTGCATATGAAGTCCGACGAGGTTGGAACCACTCTCAAACATCCTGAAACAATTAATGGTAATGTTAAGAATTTAAGTAAAAGGATGGAAAATAAAAAGATAAGGAGAATGTTACATTACCATCTAAGTCACCTGACACGGGGACATGGGACACGAAGAACACGAGGATTCGAGTGTCCGACATGGACACGGTGACCCCAGGAATCAGGACACGTAGGACACGTTATATATATATATATATATATATATATATTTAAAAAGAAATTATATATATTAAAATTTAAAAATATAGACATATAACTCCAAATTTTTACAAATATTCAATATAAATCAGAATCAAGCCTTCAAATATTCTTCACCTGCAAAAAAAACCACTCTTTGAGCTCTCCCAACATTTGCAAATGACAAAATACAAGTGAAAATTCATTTTTAAAGAGGGCCTTGCCATCTTTTTTTCTGTTTGAGTGTCCTGTTTTTGGGACACAGAGCGACAGTCAAGGGACACAAGTGTTCAAACATGGGACACGTTGCAGAGAAGTGTTGGACATGCTTTGTCAGCGTGTCTGTGTTCGACATGCAGACATGGGACACGTAGCCCAAAACTAGCGTGTCTGGTTTCTTAGATTACCATTAATATCACCAAAAACTACTGCACCATGGTGATATTTTTTTGGAAACGCGACCTCATTGTCTGTAGTCATACCGAAAACGCATTTCCATACGTACAAACACGTTTCCATCTCAAAAACAAGTTTCGTCCGTACAGAAACGTGTCTTTGTGCCGTACGGTACGCGAAACGGTGGAAACGGGGTTGGGGCCCACATTTCCTGCAACATAGGTTTCTACCCAAAGATTACCTTCTATGAGAGCACTTTCTTAAGATGAGAGATGGCCTTATCATCCAACCTTCATACACGTGGAAATGTTGGATGCATGCCCTTTGGATTCCCCTTTGTCAGTTTTGGCTGGGGTCCCACAAACCCTCGATTGAGACAGACCATGACCTCCTATAACCAAATAGGGTTTGCTAGCTATGCCAACCTACAGGCGCCAAAGATGGAGAAGCATCTCATTTCCATTGCCCCATCTACTAAGAGGTTAGAGGGAGATTCTATTATCTATTTCAAGGCTCAAGGAGCTCCTTGCCCACCTTTTTTTCACTAACCCAACTAAGGATGCCTTGCCCTCTTCGTGAGGAAAGTATTGAGACAGATGTCAGCCTCTTCATCTTCTGTACCAACCATAGGATTTCATGAGGATCACCTCATACTTCCTAGTTGTGCCTTCAAATCAAGGCAATAGGTGGTAGGTGAAGGTCCGTGGGACTTCAAATTCTAGATTTGTGCAACCGTGCATTAACTCTCAACACCCCACCTTAGGGGTTGACTAACCTCCTTAAGACCCATGAGGAGCTATTGTTCTAGGACACAAAGTTTTAACCCTCATCCCAATAGACAAACCAATTGGAGGCGGCCCTATAGTCACACCACCCCAATCCATCTCCTCGGTCCATCTTTGCACATGTCAGGGTTGCTCATGTAGCAAGCATTCTATCAGGAATTTCTTCCACTTGACCTTGGATGTTAGGAGAGCTTGGATTTCTTGTTCTTATGCTCATATAGTAAGGTCCTCTCAGTCTCGACCACTCCTTAGAGGGTATCATTCGCTAGTGCATTGGCTCCTTCATAGTTATTGATGAGTTTGATGAGGAGCTTATAATGTAGTCCCTCACATCCTCGACAGCAAGCTCCAGCTCTAGCAGGATTTGACATCCTTTCCTTTGCTTTAGCTCTGAGAGTTTCTTGTAGTTGCAATTTTTATATCTTCTTCGGGCTAGGATTATTAGCTTTTAGGTTTTAGCTAGACTCAGTTCCTTTTCTTTTCTGCTTTCAGTATTAATCTAAGAGTTCCGTTTTCTCTCCCACATTGTATTTTGACTGGATGTTCATTTTTACTGCCACTGACCTACTTTTGTGGTCATTTATTGGACATCAACAAAATTATCTTATTTATCCAACACAATTCTATTATCCCCCATTGCAAATTCATTTCATTTTTTGTTAAAAGTTGAAACTCTTCAATTTTCTGTGTGGGAATTATAAAGCTTTATTTACAAATATATAAATGGATAGAGTCATAGACCTAGTTAAGATGTATTCATTTGAGATAGGAGTCAGGACCATAGGTAGAGGAAACTCCAAGTGAAAATGTTTTTATCAACAGTGGGTTTAGTTATCATGCTTCTTTTGTTGAGTTTGATGGCTTAGCGTTGTGTGGAAGTCAGTATGAGAGCCCAGGTAAGGTTATAATCTAAGTAACAGGACACTTCCAAATAGGGTCCATGTCCCGTATTCCACGTGTCGGACACGACACTTGCCCTAATACGTGTCCGACACCAAAATTTTTGTGTCCCGAAATCTGGACACTTTCCAGCACGTGTTAGACACTTGCCAAAAACGTGTCTTGATTTCTAGACATGTGTCCTCTCAAAAAGGGTATAGAGGAGGAAGATAGAGGAAAGAACTACGATAGAAATGCTAATTTTGGCATGGAGCAGCAGGAGGACGATTGACAGTGGCTAGTACCATTGATGAGCTATGATATTTTTCCATGTGGCTATTTAGTATTTAGAATTTTCATTTTGTATCTAGTAGTACTATAGATAATAGACTTAGTACTAAGTAGTATCTACTCTATTTAGTATTTGTCGATGGCATTCTCTCGATATCTATGCAATACATTTTGATTTTTGTGGTTTAATTAGAAATATCAAATATGCAGTTCATGGTTCAAAATTCATGATTCATTGATAATTTTATTATTGATTCATCATTGTCATATTTCAATTGAATGATATTATGATTGATGTACATTGTATATACTTGTAGTTTTTTTAAA
>LPNX011173589.1:70492-148866 GCA_001517045.1 Pseudotsuga menziesii
TGCATCCACTTGTGAAATTATACTATTGGTACTGTTTTGATCTATTTGTAGTTGTGAACTTTGGTATCATTAGCTAATTTTATATAATCTTAATCTGTTCAAATCGATGGATGCTTATACAGGTGTGAGAAGAGTTATGGAAAAATGGCTGATGGATGCTTGTGTGTTACAAAAGCCATGCAGCACGAGTTAGCTCAGAACTGGGGCATAAAGTGAAGTATTGTTCCATATGAGCATTTTATCATTCGAATAATTTTTGTTTATGCTCATTGAGATTCAGTATGTTCTGAAGGTTGCAGATCAGAGGGCAGAAAATTAAGTACTTGGGACTTCTTACAAACTGATGTAGAGTTTTTTTGTCTCTGTATGCTTTATTTGCAGAGCAACTGTTGTATATGACAGATCTCCAGAATTTTTCCATCCTACACAACTAAAGGAGAAGCATGAGGTAAATCCTACTGTCAGGGACTCAGATTTCATGTTTGTCTAGTATCTTTAATTTGAAAATCTTGTCAGCTCTTGTTTTTCTGTAGTTATTTTGCAGATTGAACAAGGGTATTGCAAATCCACTTGGCATCCGTGATTGTTGCAGTGATGGTAGCATTGTAGACCAAGGAATACAGATTGTATCTGGAACAGAAGATGAAACAAATCAAGTCACCAGGACTGATGGTGCCAGCACTTCATATTCCAGAGTAGCAAATTGTGACATCACTTGTGATGCATGGGATAAAGAAGGGAAAAGATCAATTCCGCAGAGGGTGGAGCACACCCTCTTTAGTAATCGTGTGGTTGCAAGCGCCAATGAAGGTCATGATGATGATGAGAGCATTTCATTGAATGAAAACAGGCCAGCGCTTATTGTGAGCAGTACTAGCTGGTAAATGCATCTAACAATCTTCGGTAATCAGTAATTCTTTATTTGATCTCCTTTGTAGTTGGCCTGAAGTTTCTGCATCTGCCTATCTTACTCATCAACTTAAATTCATTCCTATCTCTTGGGAATGACTGTTGAACTGATAGTTATCGGCACAAGCTATAGCAAGAAATTGAAAACACTATTTTCTTATTGTGATATTTGGTATCTATAATTATAAACAGCTCTAACTTGAAACCAAGTTATGCATTATTAGGAACTCTGTTACAAGAACCAGTATGCCAGGGTACTGTTTTTACAAGAAATAGTCAACAAATGGTATTGTGATAGAAAATGACACCCAGAAAGAATGTTGTTACATTTTATTTTGATTTCAAATGGCCTGACCTTTCCCAGGCCATTTAGGGGCATGGTTCTACTTGAGTTTTGCTCAATTCTGTGTGCAGTTTGAACATGCTTTTCCCAATTTGACTGTAGAATTGTACAATCATTTTGTAGGACTCCAGATGAAGATTTCAGCATTCTTTTGGAGGCAGCAGTTATGTATGATAGGCGTGTAGCTGCAATTTTAAATGAATTTGATTCAATATCAGAGGAAAGCCTTTGGAATGACTTTACAAAGGGGAAGCGGTTTTCATTTCCAAGATTGCTTTTTATTATTACAGGTTGGGATTTATTCCTGTAAAGCTACGGAATATATTTTGTATGATGTACAACTTTACCAACGATTAAATGTTCTGAAATTATTACAATGACTTTATGGGGTTTATTGGCTTATATCAGCAACACAGAATTAAATTAGGTATATCATTGACAACTAAAGTGTTATGCACTGAAAGGAAAGGGACCAGAAAGAGAAAAGTATGAGGAGCAAATAAGGAAGTTGCATCTCAAACGTGTTGCATTTCGTACGATGTGGTTATCTGCTGCTGATTATCCTTTATTGCTTGGTAAAAGATATCTTAAATGTTGGTTACTTACCAAAAGTTTTGTACGTCCATTTTCATAGATAGTTTGAATGAAATCTGTGTTTATCTTGCTTATATTATGGTGATTTCCAGGATCGGCTGATCTAGGTGTTTGCCTGCACACATCTTCGTCTGGATTAGATCTCCCTATGAAGGTTTAGCCATTCCTGTTAAGAATGTTTAAAGTTTTTTAACTTTAAGTTGTTGAGAAACAGAGCTTGCAATGTAAGTTGCATATGCATATTCTTGTCAGGACAAGATTTTAAAGGAAATGATTTATGGTTTTAACTTCTAACAGTGATGTTTGATGTGGCATAGGTTGTAGATATGTTTGGGTGTGGGTTACCAGTTTGTGCTGTTTCATATTCATGGTAGGTTCTCTCTTTTGCAGAGCTTTTGTTATTCATTTGACATTTGGTTGTTATTAGTTATTACATCAGATGATTATTCAGATAACTCACTTTCATATTTAACACTGTTTATTTAATTTAGTTGAACAGTTATTTATTTTTAGTTTTATTTTTGGAATGCATGGAAGCATAAAGGAGCTTGTTAACGTTGATGAAAATGGCCTTTTATTCGCTTCCTCTTCAGAGCTGGCTGATCAACTATTGGTAAGACAGATTTTGAGCTTCAAGAATGCCTTGCAGGAAACTTGTTTGTCTCACTTGTTTTGTAAAATTTGTGAAATTATTAAGATGGAAATAGTTGCTTCTAGAATTAATCTGCATATATACTAGCCCATTCATTAGTAGCTGTTATTGCATTCAGGATCAGTATCAGTTGAATGCAGACATGTCCTTTATATTTTCCAATTTAAAATATTTTCTGAGCATTCGTATGAAAAATAAAATACCAAATTGGCATGAAAGCGTTTAGCTGATATATTGAGTATATTGGAGAGGAGGCAGGGTTCGGGTATTTTAGTGGGACGTTAGAACTGCAATGGTGTATTTTGGTCATCAGCGGGCATGATTTATGATGCTCTTGGTTCTTCAGATATCCTCTTTGTCACTGAGACCCATGCAAGCCCTGTATGGCCACTCCTAGGCATAGTAGGTTACCATTGGTTTTCCATCTGCAGGCAGGTGACTAGGTTTATCAGGTATTGTTAGAGTTTTAGGGAGTGCAGCTTGTCTTTTTAGAAATTCCCTTCAGGTTAGGGTTTCTATTGTTGCTTTCGATGAGTTTTCTAGGTTCATGTTGTTGGTGTTGTAGCTGCGTGAGGCATCCTCACACCAAGTCAGTCCAGAGAAAATAATAATAAAAGCAATATTATTATGCTAGAAGAGAAGTTGGCCCACCAGTTGAAAAGTTCAGCCTCAAGACAAGTATAAATAAAGGGACGCCTCCCTCATTTGTTCACCAAGCAAGCAAGTTAGCTCCACATGAAGGAAGTTCGCTTAAGCAAGAAGAAGATTGTTTTCTGGGGTTGCTATCTTTGGGGTTATACTTCGAGGATATACTTCAATGTGATTAATATTGTATCTGGATGTACCTTGTATCCTGATTCAATGTCTTCATAAGAAAGGTTGCTGCATTTTCTTCCCTTGTGTAGAAGGGTTTCCCAGGACAAAATCTCTGTCTTTATGTTTCTGTGCATGGTTATCTTTCAGTGATCCTTATTTATTTTTCGCTGCAAATAATGGTTGAAGTTATACTACTATATCAAAACTCTAACATGGTATCAGAGAAGTGTTGAATGGAAGCCATTGCCGGAAACTAGGGTATCCAAGTTTGTAGCCTTCTCTCCATAGATTCAATTGAAAGAGAACTTGTCAAACTCGCCTTGGGAAGGCACACTTATCTGTGGAGGCAAATTCCAGTTTGGAGAATTTTTTAATTTTTTGACCTAAATTTTGTCGGTGACAAGAACTAGGGCTTCCTGCTTTAGGCTTTTCTGATCATTGATTGGGTTTGACCTTAGCATTCTCCAACTTGCCCTAGGAGGGCACACCTATCTGTGGAAGCATAATTCAAATATGAGAATTTTCAATTTTGACCTATTCTCTGTCAGAGCTAGGAAATTAGGGCTTCCAATTTTGGACCTATTCTCTGTTGGAGTTGCGAAACTAGGGCTTCCAATCTTGAGTTGTTCTGTCCGTAGATTTGACCTAAAAATATTGTTTTGTAAATCTCCTAAGGAGGGTGCATCTTTCCTTGGGATCAAATTTCTAATTTGCCAAGTTTCAAATTTTGAACCTCTCTTACTAGGGTTTTAGGATCAGATTTCAGATTTCAGCATTTGACAAGTTTGTGTCTACTTTTAGAAAAGAAGATAAGTTGGATGGTGTATATAAGAATAAAGATCTTTCAAAAGATCAAATAAGTGTCATACACTTGTCCGCCTTGCTTATCAATGCCCTCAGAAAAGGGAAGGAAGAGTCGAGGCAGAAAATATAAAGGTGGAGGATCAAGTCAAATTCCAAAACAGAAAAGGAAGAAGGATGTTCCACATATTCAGTGCTTCAATTGTTAGAAGCATGGTCACTATGCCAGCCATTGTCCTTTGTTGAAGAAGAGAAAGCAGCATGCATCAACAACCAGTGTTGATGAGCCTCCATTAAAGAAGACAAAAGAAGATGATCTTGAGGAAAGTACAAAAGATCGTTGAAAGGAGTAGTTCTTCTAGAACACTCTATGTGTATCTCTAGATGATGTGATTGACATTGTTGTTGTATGAAGATCTAGGTTTCGACAATAAAGAAGATGGAGATCTAAGGACTCTTGTGATCCCTGCAAGAAGGCAGAGATCAAGAAGGAGCCAACAAAATAAGTGTATACAGATTTGTGATGTGAGGCACATCTTGAAGTAACTTATTTGAGATGGTTAAGCTAGCACTCAACAGGAGTGTCTGATGTTCGAGAGGGAGGATGAGTCATGCATGACAGCATACGTCCAAGAACTTAGGAGATATTTGCAAGGAGGCAAGGATCAAGAAGGAGATGAACAAGGAGGAGCAAGAGTCTCCTACTCCAGTTGTTTAATCCTCAAAAGGAAATCAATGATAAAAGATAAGTATTTAATGTTTTGAGTAATTCGTGTTTTTTGTCATGTGATATAATGCATTAGATTTATGATGAGCATATGATAGAGTTTTCTCTTATGCATTTATATATGACTAAGATTGATGAGAAGTAGGCTCATGTAGTGCATGTTATGGATATGATTGAGTAAATAACCTATAGTGCTACACAACATCCTACGAGTTCTTGATGGAGCTGATCTAGGATGAGCTAACATGCTGAGAACAGTGCATGCTCTTGATAGTGTGTTCTGGTGGAGATGGAAGGCATCTAGATTGTCACCATGTGTGTGTTTGGGATATGGACGGGTGTTGTGCTGAAGCATTAGCTAAGATGATAAATTTCGTTGAATGGTTACATAATTGTGTGTACTATGTATTTGCATTGAATTGATTGATTAGTATGCAATGTTGCCGACGATTTGATTGAATTTGAATTGTAGGAAAGACATATGCTATGGCCTACAAGAGAAGGATGATGAGACTTGTTTTAAAGGACAAGTGATGGATGTGAAGTTAGCTAGGTTCCAGATCCTTTTGATATTCAGTTTTCGAGAGGGAGCGGGATACTCAAAGTGGGAGGCTTCTAGGAGCATGGCTCTCAGCTTAGGTTCTAGATCAGATAACAGGATTGCTTTCGTGACAGAGGGAGAAACTAAAATGGATGCGATGCTTGAAGAATAAGTGTTGATTGTTTAGCACTGACAACAAATATACGTCGAAAAATGACCGACAGGGAGGATCTCATATGGAGATTGACTGTTGGGAGCAAATGGCCCCAATGCATGTTGGTCTCTTTACTACAAGATGTTCATTCTTTTGATGATCATGAGGAGCAGTTGGCTTCTAGTTAGAGTCATGGAAGATTCTAAAAGTAGTTAGAGCAATACATGAGTTAGAGCAGTGGCTCAGGATTCAGTATGTGTAAATGGCACAGGTTGCTGATGATGATTCCTTGATCGTGATGTTGTTTACTGGTGATTTGTTCCTCACCAAGACAGAGAGACTTATTGTCAGATACAAAGGGAGTTATCCTTTGAGCTCGAGATGAGGATCTTGGCCTATTGTATCATTTCTTGGTATTGGAGGTGTGTCTAAGACCTGATGAGATCTTCCTCAATTAGGGGAAGAACACAATTGAAATCCCGAGCAGATCTAACATGATGGACTATGAGTTCATGGCCACAATGATGGTGAGAAATTTGAAGAAGCTGAGTATGTTGTTTTCGATTCAGATTTGGTGGATCCCACCGTACAGGAAGTTTAGAAGATCCTTGATGTACTTGTTATCACACAACTTGTAGTTGCCCCACAAATGGTATCTTATCTAGGACGGTAGAGGGGACGAACCATGAAAGAGGTGATATACGAGTATCTCAATCCCTAGATAATGGATCACTTTATGCCACTAATTCCCAAGTGACAAAGGGGGACCCAAATCTATCCTAAAAGGAAAGACCTAAGACTAAATCACCAGATCAATTTGTAAGCCAAGAATATGTAAGGTGAATAGCTACTGAAATCCAATATCCAAGGATGAAGCCACTGAAAGGGAAATATTTGAGTAGAGAGGAGTTATAGGTATTGATTATACTACCCAAAGTGTTTAACTCAATGGCCTGAAAATTTAATTGAAAGATCTAGAATTTGTGTGTTAGTATAAATGATCAAATTTGAAACCATAGGGGGATTTATATGGAAATTCAAAGAGATGCCCTAGGTAGGGTTTAATGAATGAGATTGGCGCTTTCTAACACACTTGATTTGTTTGCGTGTATGAAGGATTTGACAATGTTCAAAACCCAAGCATAACACACTTAGAAAACCGCTATCAATTCAAGGAGGGCGAATTGCCTAGAAGGCTGATGCCTTAATTAGGTGGGAAAATGGACTCTAAGGATGATGATTAGGAGGATATAGGGGTTTTGGACGATGGCCACAAAAACCTAAATCGCCAAAATTTGAAAATTTAAGTGCAATACACCTTGGTGAATTTTCCTAGTTACTAAATTAGGGTTTTATGTGTATTTTTGTGATGACCAATGGATAGAAAATTAAACAGAGATAATTTCAATGAAATACTCACCTGGAATTTGTAGATTCCTTCCTGGATGATGAGGATTGCTTCCTTACAGATCAAATGAGAGATTTGGACAAGCTCTTGATGAAAAGGACTTGCTCAATGACCCAATGCGTCCTCTCCTGCCCGCCACATGAAGGGAAAACTAGTAAGTATGACAAGAAAAGATCTAGATCTGCAAATAAGAAGTAAAAGAAGAGAAATGGAGAGTCATAAAGAAGTAACCACTCCTTGTTAAACCCAATCTGAAGAAAAGCATCAAGGTGTGTCCCCCCACCAATGCGCCTCCTGCCAAATCGCTTCCTTTACTTGCAAATAAAAATGGATCCAAAAAGATGCAAGAAGCTATGCCAAGATATCCCAATGCAAAAGAACAACAGTTTCAAACGTCATCTTATTCATTCATCCACAAAGACACAAGTGTTTAATCCCAAAAAAATTCTCTTTATTCAGAAGTTCCAATGCCAACAATCATGCTTTACGATGGGGGGAGCACAACTTTTAAATAGATTGAGAGTGTTTCCACTTTACAACTAACATCCATCCAACAGTTGATATTAAAATATCATAAATGGTGGATATCTTTTAATTTTGTTCTACATACATTGATCTACAAGACCAAGTAAAGTGGGGTGCACTTTTACTCAAGGACACCTTAGCTAGGCGAAATACATCAAGTGCTAGGATATATCAATGTGGTACATAAGAAAGGGGTTCCTTAGGGACATAAATCACCCTAGGTCCCATATAATATCATAACATAAGATATAGCAATGCAATACATCAATGACCAAGGTGAGGGGTGCCCCATGCAGGATGTCCTCCCTAGGAGAGCCAATAAAATGATGTGGATCCTGAAACCGAGTGAAACTAGTGCAAATTGATTTGGAGAGCCACAATATATCATCAAAATCATTCGCAAGCCATTTCCTTGATCCCACTAGCTAAATCGATTTCCTTGGAGAATTTCATAGTCCATTTTTGTTGGTACAACCTCTGAAAATAATAAAAATCATTAAAACTCCGTTGACTGAAAATTAGGACAAATAGACTGCATAGATGAATCCAGAGACACGGTATAATGGTACTGGTGACTGTTCATACCCTCTGGAGCGCTGTAGCGCCTTAGGAGTGCCACTCTCTGAAGCCTCTCATCAATAAAAATGTGGCCAGAAAAAACAATAACTGATAATAATCACTACACTTGAAAACTGTGACCAAAACTTGAAAACTGAGATTGCATTATTGTTGCAGAGGATGTCTGGAACAAATATAGCCAATATCAATTTTTGTAGTCACTGCCTTGGGAACCGTGCTTGACTTGGTCGACAGGATAGACCAGGTCAAAATATCCAAACTGAAGGTGAGATAATAATATGAGAGGGTCTTGCATGCATTCAAGGTAGGAGTTGCTTCGAGATATATATTAATACCCCACTTAAATCATACTAATCAGAATCATGGTGACACTAATAATAATAATCAATGAAATCATACCTGTGTTCTCGAATAATCTTGGAATCTTATATGAAGCCCCTTGCATATGCCATACTTACAAAATTTAACCAATTTGCTAATGCTGGGTGAGAGTGGACAACAAGGCTTAAGGTGAAAGTGGGTTTAGGGGTTAAGTGGGTGCTCTGAATTAGAAAACGAGCACCCCCATGGAAAATTTGGCTCCCTAGCCACACTTTTTTGACTCTTCAAAATTTTAATTAAAACATTAAAAATCACCGTTTTTATGGGAAAAATTATTTTTTGCATAACTCAAAAATAAACCTAGGGGGACCTAGCACGTGTTCATATGACTCTAAAATAACGTCTAGCATGGTAATATATTGTGTTGCATGGGTATCCATACCGGGGGGTCAGGTACACAAACCAGTACCGGGTACTTGGGTACTTCAATGGTACGTCCCCAACCGTACCCAAATCCAACCTCACGTACTAGTACTTCATGTATGAAAATAGGGTACTCGCATGGATTTCAGTACGTCGTACCACGTGTTTGGGTATGCAGTCGGTACAACTACTGGACAATTTATCTTTGCTCGTCGTTTGAGGCGAGTCAATTTGTAAAGTTTGAAGTTCAAAATTTTAAAAATTAAATAATAAAACACTAAAACACATGTTATGTGGGCCCTTGCCCCTTACCTAAACCCACACAACACTGCATTTCTTGCTGCTAGTGCACTGTGCTCACTACTCTAGCGACGACATGACAAAGGACCTTAGTGATGCTAATGACATTGATCCTAAGGCTGCTGATGACATGGCTTGAGGAAGCCAAATCGACAATCTTTTTCATGTTCAATGTTTACTGTTTTGAACTTTCGTTTTCATGTCTAAAAGTGTCATTAGGCAAATTTTGGATGTAGTATGACAATGAAGTTTGAACTCATGGTGTCATGGACATATAATATTTTATGTTGTTAATNGTTTCAAAAAGTGGCGTCCCCGTCCCCGTACCAATACCCGTCCTTGTACCCACGTTTTCTAGCAACGTAGGTAATATACATTAATATATGAACTTTAATAACCTTCAACTTTGCCAGCTCACTTGGAAGTCCAACTAAGTGCAACATAGTTGGTAAACACTCATATCTTGTAGGACATTCTCCCACGAGGTGAATTCTCCATTTAACCATCATGTAAGGCGTCCACCATTGAGACAAGATATCTCCAATGCCCCAGGGAAGAACATTGAGTTAGTGATGATCTAAGGTCTAACATCTGTTGATCAAGCTATCACAAGGGTGCATATCCATCACAAACCATCTCTCATGGCACAATCCATCTTGCACTGTCAAGGGGCTAAACATACACCATGTACCCCAATTCTCATGAAGCACTCCAAACATGGAGTAAACGAAGTAACTGAAAAGTCTAACACTCCAAACCCTAGCCAAGGCATCCGCCATCAATAGAAAAGCCTAACCAATAACACAAAGCCCTAGCAAGGCATCTCACCAAGCTATTTAGGCACACCAAAGGCTCAATAAGTCCATTCTTGATCTTTCACTAAGTTTGGCTCACATAAGTTCATATAGCAAAGTGCTCCAAGTCTCCTCTAGTTTTTTTGCCACATACCCTAGGTCCTTCTCACACAAGGACTCAAACCCTAGCACTTCAAGTCTCCTTTAAGTTTTGCCTCTCGCAAAACCTGGTGTCCCTCCTTCACATAAAGACAAGTACAAAGACTAAAGATAAATTCATCTAAAAGATACAGCTGATCTAATGAACTCACATGCTTACTACTTGAATGATACACCTAAAATCTCTCTCTCCTCCTTTTATATTGAATAAGTGAGGGAGACCAACAAAAGTAAAGTGGAAAAGATCTACAACCAACCTAATCTAATCCTCAAGATAAGGTCTTCAGGTGATGTGCTCTCTTTCCAAAGAGTACACGTCGAAATAAAACTTCTCAAGATGTGTGCTCTTTAAGCATGGGTTCCAAATGTCAAGTATTCCTCATCACTAGGCTCACTGCTCCCCAAGACAAGTATACAATGCTCCAATTCTTCTCCTCATCATGTGTCCTAGGTCCACATACAAACCCAAGCAATATGCCCTCAACCCAAGAATCGTCAAGTCAAACACTCATCCTCTTAATGCATGCCAAGTGGTCCTAATGCTCCTATGGATAAGCCACCTACTTCCTACTATCTAGTACTCCTCTAATGTAGATCCAACACCGATGCAAGCAACCATCCTCCTCAACACACATGATATTTAGATGAGATCATGCCATTTAAGATAGCCACCTAATCAATGAATGTTTCGACATCTATTGCCAATTTTAAGGTCAACAATGAACTATAGAAATATCTCCAAATGTCATCAACCAAAAGGTCTGAGATACAGCTAAGGGGCTAGGATTTTGTTGGACACAATGGCCACACTGAGAGGGGGGGTGAATTAGTGTGAGAACAATTATAAACTTTTTACCTTCTTTTAATCAATCAGAGTATATCAATCATTATGTCATCAATTGCATAATCAAATTCATCATGAGTCATAAGCACAACATCACATCAAAAGAGACACAAGAATATATGGAATTTTGATATTTATTTATTGTACATGGAAGACAACAATCTTCTCAATTCCAATCAACACCAACTGATGAAAATAGCACCAACTCTCATAACAGGACCTGACTTGGTTTTCTTAGCTCGAACTAAGAAGGGTTCGAGGAGTCCAATCCTCAAGTGCAAGATTCTTCTTGCAAGCAATCATATGGCTCTACTGCACAACCAACCTCTTCTCTGCACATCCATCTCTGCTCATCGCTCTGTTGGTCAATTTGCTCATCACTGCTGCTCATCACTGCTACTCATCTTTGCTGCTCATCACTGATCCTCATCACTACTGCTCATCTCTGCTGCTGGTCATCTGCTGAGTCATCACTATATACTGATAAGTCATTTCACTGTCATAAACTGCTCATGTACATCATTGTACACTTCATCATAGACAATTACTGAACAAGTAATTATGCTTTGCTTTCACTGAACATAATGCATGCATTGTCATGCATCATCATCATAGGTATGCATCATCGTCATAGGGTATGCATCCTCATCATCAAATATGCATCATCATCTCAGAGTGCACCGTTTATGCATCATCAACATCAAGTATACATCATAGTGCATAGGAGAGCATCATCACACTATGGTATGCATGTACATCATATTGTATAGGAGTGCATCAACATTATAGAGTGTACATCATTATCATATGCATTATCATCATAAACTTTATCATATCATAGAATAAAGATATGCAACATCATCACCATAGCCTCCATAATGACTTCAAATATATATACCAATATAGAGGCTCATATACTAAGATCAAAGATGAACTCTATCCATGAGAGACATATGCCATCACAAGAGAAACCCAGAAGAATGAACCATACCTTTCCGAAGATCACAAGATGAAGAAATAGTAGACAAACCAAAAGAAACTCTAGATCATATCATCACGTAGCCCTCGTAACAAGCTTTTCAACGAGCAAAGAATTCTGTAATTCCGATTTGGTATGGGAAAGTTATGCCAATTTTAGTGAAGATGCCCACACATTTCTCTATAAAAATGAACTGCTCCTTTGCTGCTGCGAAAAAACCTCAGACCAATCTCCACGAATTCACTTCTCTACATCCATCATTGAATGTTTTTGGATGTGTTTATATACACATTAAAATGGACATGTTTCATGCTGACCGATTTGTCTTCAAAGGTAAAAGTGGTAAGAATTTTAATTTTTAATTAAAAATTTTAATTTTGATTTTTAATTTGACTTTTAATTGTCACACAAACTTCTTACCACTTTGATGGTCAAACCTTACCAAATAATTGCATGTATTTTTTTGCCATATAATAGGGTGTCCACCACATAAGCTGTAATGTCCTCTTCTGATTAGGCCTTGAGGCCCAAAACCGCTAACCTATGTGATTCTTGTGGGTTCGAGCGGTTACTGATAGTTAGGGAATCATCTAAAGATTGATGCCATCCATAGAAAATCTAGGGCATCATCATTAGGTAAAGAAGGGCCACTGGGGCCAAAGGCCACCTTCATGCATGCCATCTAAGCATTATTTAATGATGCGTGGACTCATTTAAGTCTCCATGCGCATGTGTGCAAGTCAACTGCAAATTAGAAAATAAAGTGACCTAATTAGGTCAAAGATTAGGGTTTTCGCAGTTGAAAGTTATAAAAGGAAGATAAAGCGAAAGGAGACTTCACTTTTGATGATTATTATTTTGGGAGCTCTTGAATAACAGCACAACGTGCAACACAACAGTTGGGGTTGGAGACAACGTCTTCAGCTAGCGGGGTTTCGGCAGTGAAATATCTGCCCTAGTCTCATTCAGGGTAAGCCATACAGGTTCACCATTTGCTCTTACATTCATTCATAGTTATCCAGTATACGGTATAGATTGTTGCAGGGACACGTGTGCAGCCGTAAGGGGGTTTTCAGCCAGAAAGCCCTAATGATTCGCTGGGTCTTCAGATCTCGATTTTACTTCGAAACCTAGGCACCATTCTCATCATCGACATCTTACTCCAGGACCCGGTGATTATCGGATCCGACTGTGCTCATCCGGAGCAGTTATCAGCTATTTCGGGATCCAGGGGGCGTGAGCAGCTGCCTCTCTGGAACAATTCGCTAGCCTACCTAGAGACCTCAGAAACTCCGCATGTGTTAGGCATTCTCTTCGGCACGGGAAGGCTATCGGTCTTGCAAATCAGCAGCTTCATCGAACACCTCCTTCACTGAAAACGTCACCCTTATCTGATCTGGGGTTCCTGCTGCTGGGGTTTCACCAGAAGTAGAAGATATCAGTCCCTCTTCGATTCAGCTCTTGATGCTTGCATACTCTCTCAAGAGTAGTCCAGCCAGCTTATCAGTGGTAAGTGTTCATTCTATCTCACAAACCCTAACCCTAATTTTTGCTATAAAATAGGGATTTTTGCATGGCAGTTTGCATGCTCGGTTGTACTAGCATATTTGCCTAGAATTAGAAAATATCAGGATTCAGGATATTACATAAGCCATATGTATGACCAAGGACTTCAAACTTCTTACCACTTCAATGGTCAAACCTTACCAAAGAATTGCATGTATTTTATTTGCCATATAATAGGGTGTCCACCACATAAGCCATATGTATGACCAAGGATTTCAAACTTCTTACCACTTCAATGGTCAACCTTATGTATTTTTATTATTTTTCTTACCACCTCAATGGTTAACCTTATGTATTTTTATTATTTTTCTTTTAAAAAATCCTTCAAAGTCAACCCCATCATTTAAAATTCATGGGAGTGTGTCCTCCGCATCTTCATAGGGTTGCATCAAGCCACTAGGGATTTTAATGGCATGCCATGTGCAGGGTGCCATCATGGGCTTCAATCTTGTCATTAAATGGACCATCATCAATCCAATATGTGTTTGGGTGCCTTAACCACATCAAGTGCAAGCAATGGGCATCAAGGTCTTCACAAGGTTCCATGACCAAAGACCACATCTTCTTGCCATCTAACGATGTAAAGTGCAAGTAGTGGGATCCATTACCTTTGCAAAGGCATCAAGGTCTTCATTAGGGGTTCCAAGTCTTCATGGGCTTCTTCATCATACCAAGGACATGTTCATGGGTTTCATAGCCTATCAAGGACCATACAAGGTCACCATCATCATACAAGAGCTCCATGACCCAACAAGGGTTGCAAGATCATTACACCATCAAGTGTGGGTCCCGGGATTGCTTCAAGTCTTCTTCATGAAGCAAGAGGCTTCATAGGCTTCTTCAACCACCTCAACCACACTAGGAGACTTTGAAGGGTCAAGATCCATCATGACATCATTTGTGGGGTAGCTGGGTCCTATCATGGGGTACCATGATCCCATCAAAGCATGAATGACCACAAAATGGGTCATTAATGCTTCTCCAACCCATCTAGGGGTTCTCCATCGTCAGTCAAGGCTTCAGGACCATCTCCAAGGTCTTCAACACCATTAAGAGGGTCTTCATTGTCTTCATCAAGGTGTTGGCTCAAAGATCCATCCTTCTGGGTACAAGGACCTTGTGAACTAGGTACAAGGTGCTTCAAGGCACAAACCGACTTTGTAAGGGGTCCAAGTCTCAAACCCACTTTGTAAAGGGTCCAAGGCACTGCAAGTGGGACTTGGTGGCATCAATGACAATCTACGGGGCCACTGCAAGTCCATGTTGGCATCGATGACAATTCATCAACAAATTTCACCATGCACCCTTCATCACATGAAGATTGTAGAAATTTTCAGCACTCTCCCAACCCGGTTTTCAACTCCGTTTATAACATTGTTTAATGCCAACCCAATTTGTATTTGTGCTGCAAATTAGATTTTTCTCATAAACAATAAGGACTGGAACACAAGAAGAGTTCCTACAACATTTTCATGAACAACGAATAAACCACATTCACACATAAATTTCAGACACGGTAGTTTTGGTACATGTTATCACCAAACTTGTAGTTGCCTCTATGAGGTGGATCCAGGATGGATGGTAGAGGGATGGGAAACTAAAGAGGTGGAACCAAGATAGCCTTAACTCCCAAATGGATGGTTGTCACGCCAATTGAGGCAATCTTCACTTGATGTTGTCTGTCACGTCCCCACCCTTCTATCGACGAGAGGACGCGACTATAATGCTAACATTCTGGGTAAACTAAGCCCCATGAACATAAGATATAAAATGCATTGGAAATGAAACACACACAGATGCATAATTCGTTTAAACATACAGCGGAAGCAAACATATTCATCCAATACATTCAACATGTTCATCATCTCATTTAAGCAATAAATACAATTGCAAAGTCAGAGTAGATAGGGGATACTTATCTTTAATAGAAGCTTGTCCCGCAACCAGCTACGTCGCTGCAACGTTCCACCCAACCATAGGCCAGTGTGCTCATCAATCACTCAGCAACATTGCCACCCCCGAGCTGGGCATGAATCCATAAGGAATAAGGGGAAACTAGCAGGCTCACACGTAACCAAGGATACACAACTTAACCAAGCCAACATCGTTGGGTTTATCAGGTTATTGGGAGCTGGGAAGGCTGACCGCTAAGCTAGTGAGCTCAATCCAAGAGCTATGGACACTTACCAGAACTAGCCTGGCTTCTAAAACATCCACACACACCCAACACAAGGAAGCATCCCCTTCTCTGCTGTACAGTCCCTCGGGCTATGTCCTCTCTTCCAGTGCTATTCAGGGGGTGCAGAGAAGAAAGCTAGCCCTCTAGCTCTGTCTGTGAGAATCCTACACACACTAGGTTTGTCAAGCAGGCTCAGACCCCATTTCCACTCCCAATTCAATTTAGGCCAAAGCCAAAATATGCACCCACAACACAATACGATTTTTGGGTTGGAAGAAAAATAGTTCTGACCACAAAACGAATTTCCAGAATGGGTAGAAATGGCCTTTTAGCAACAATTCGATTTCCAGAGACGTTTTGGCCCTAACGTGGCCAAAGCTGGCTCAATAACACCCAAAATCGTGGGTCTCCTCTCCCACTCACTGTGCATTTAAAAAAAAACGATTTCCAGCTTGGAAACAATGGAGAAAATGCAGCAAAACATGGGGAAGGAAACTCAGCCACTGATAATCACCAAAAACGATTTCTCAGCCTGAGCAAAGTGAGGTAACAACAAAAAACGTGAATGGTTTCACACACAGGAAGTTCTCAATGCTTGCGTGAGCTCACGTGAGGGAAAAAAATGGTGAGAAAAACATCCAAAACATGAAAGCATGGTAGAATGGCATACGTTTTTGGGTTTTTACTTTCCCAAGGAGTCAAAACGCATTTCCAAAAACCGATGGCTTCTCAAATTTGAATTTGGGTTGTCATACCTTGCCCATCCCATGCAATAACCAATTCAACCAACTTCTGGCAGTAATAAATGATTGGGTAAATAAGGCAAGAAAGGTAGTTGATGGTTTGATGGGTTCTGCCTCTGACATTTGGCTTTTCCCCATTGGCCCAAAGGTTTGAATATTCCCCCCCCCCTTATCCTTAGGAAATCATACCCCTTCTCATTATTGTTGCATTGACATAGCTGGTTGTGGTTATTTTTAATTACAATGCATATTTACATGATGTCCAAATTATAATGTGCCTGGCTAGCACAAAATACCATCGGCATCGATTTTAATCGTCAAACATATAACGTTAAATCGATGGTGGGGCTTTTGCCTATAGCTCCACACCATGATTAATTGCAATATATACATCATATACATTTAATGCAAACGGGGTCAAAACTGGGGTGTTACATTGTCTTAGCCTAAGACAACAATGGGGGAGACCTAGATCTATTCTCGACAGGAGAGATCAAATCGAAACACCAGATCAAATCAAATGGAGTTGAAGTACGTAAGGTGTAAGGTGAAGTAAACCCTAGATCTATGGATGAAGTCACAAGGTGAATTAGGGCTTGGATCAGGGGTTTATGAGATGTGAGATTTGATCCAAGTTCGAAATAGAAGTGACCTATGATCCTATTACTAGATCCGGGATCACGGTACTAGCAAAGGATGACAATGTCCACTGCCTTGGGAAACATGACCAGTGCAGGGACTGTAAAAACAGGATTGGGGCTATCTAGTACCACGAGATAGACTCGAATGAAGGTATAACAGTATCAAAGTACTCGAGCCACAAGGAAAAGATCAAATCGCAAGAGGAGGCAACATGAAGGGTAGCCCCAGGGTTAAGAGAACAATGCCTTGGGATTTGGTCCAAATGGAGTCACTTTAGCAAAACGTTTTGGAAGACCCACTTAGGGTTTGACCCGATCTACAAAACCCAGAAATGGTTTGCCAAGAGATCAAGCAGTTTGATCCATAATATTTTTTATTTATTTTTATTTAGGGTTTTAACATGAAAATGAAGGTGCCAATGGATTAAGATCTAGAAAAGAAGAAATAACCTTTAGATCTTACCTGGAAAACCTTGTAGATGCCTTGATATGATGATCTATGCCGTCCTGATCAATTTGAGAAGATTTGAAGGAAGCCTCTACATGAAACGATTTGCCTACAGAAGCCAATGCGCCCTCTCTCCTGCACAACAAACGTCAACCATATCAGATTTGATGCGTCACGAGAAAATAACAAATGCTATAGAAAAAACAAGATGAAATCATAGATTGCAATGATACTAATGAAAACCCCTTGATCCAAGTGAAGCCAAGCCAAGCATGTTGAGAAAGCCCTACAAAAAAGCCCAAGTTGAAGTCGCCCTAATGTAGACAAGACAATGTCTCCAAAAAAGATATAGATCTCACAACAAATACCCAAATGCTAGGAAGCAATAGATTTTCCAATCACCATCTAAGAACATCAGATGCAAAGGAGATCCAAGAATTTCCAAAAAAATAGTTTTCTATTATCCAGATCCAAGAGCCAAAGACCCCTTACAAATGAGAAGCTCTCTCCTTTAAATAGGAATGATAGCTCTCTTGGAAATAGGAATGATAGATACCAAAATTATAACTAGTTTTGAAATGAGTGGCTAAGATTAAAAGATCAAAATGTTGTAATCAACGGTTGAGATGAGCTCAACATAGAGCACATGGATTAATACAATAATATAATATATCAATGGATCAAAACACCCTAGGATAGGGGATCCCACTCGATAAAAAATAAATAAAGCTCATGGTGGGTCTAGGGGGTGTTAACTAACTCCCCTAGTGTGTCCCCATGGCATAATAAAAATAATATTATTTTTTAAGTGCAAAATAGTGCCTCTCTAAGGAAATCGTGAGCCTCCAAAAGCTCCAGAAATAATAAAATATGCTGGAGAGATGGGTGTGGGTCCATCCAGGTGTTGAAACTGCTGAAGGAGTGGAAGACATCACACTCATCATCAAAACTCATCCCATGCCATTTCCTTGCCTTAGTAGCCCAAATCAAATTCTTCAGTAGCCATTTTTATTATTTTAAATTTGCCTCGAGAAACGTGATATGCCCAAAACTGCCTCCTAGGTTGCTAGCGTTATCCAACTGAGCCCACCAGGCTCTCTGGGAGGGGGGTAATATGGTAAAAATAAGTGGTTGGACCACCCCCTCCTCATATAGCGCCCTAGGTGAAACCATTAGATGATCTCTCTGTTCCGACAGGCCATTCAACATGGCAAAATTGCTCCATAACGATAAATTGAGCCAAATCATCTCTGTAACTGCCCGAAACCGAAATCAAGCTGTCTCATTGGACTTGAGGAGTCCAAATCCATCTAAGGTGCATACTCACACACCTTACAGATCTTTGCATAATCAAGAATAATATCCAATATGCCCAGACAAATAAAATAGTAATCTGTAAATGATCAATAATATAACCCAGGCTTACATCCATTCTCCGCAAGTGTTTAAAGGTTAAGACATGCTCTACAAATCATTCAAGTAACAATTATAACAAATAGCAAATCATTTCACTGGCAATCTATCAACCAAATATAGAGTTTCATTTATTAGCTATAACTTAGACCAGACTTTCAAGACCATACTCACTTCATAGTTGTAATCAATTTGCTAGTGAAGGGTGAAGGATAAGATCAAAAGGCTAGGCTGAAGGGTGACTACTAACTCAACACTATGACACTTTGGATATGAAAAGGGGATACTCACTCTAGCATATGCTGGACAAGCAACAACACTGGGGATGGCAGTTTCTCACAAATGGATTAGTTACGTTCAGAGGTGCTTATTCACCTTGACAAATGCTCACAATCCAAATCAATACAAGTGAGGCCAACTATCTTTTGATATAACTTTTAGGAACCATTGCTTTTTGTGTAAGTTTTCCTTTAATATTCAACTAGGGCTAAACAGTGCATGCAAAATATCAATTGATAACCACACATGAATATTTTTTACAGTATGCAGCGGAATATAACACCGAGAAATAAATCACAACATCACATCACGATATTGACACTATTATTTTGGGTATGGAAACCCCCGGAAAAACCCAAGATGGGAAAACTGGTGCAGCAGTCAGATATAGATTTTATTATGAGAAAATATGGAACTCTTACAATCACTGCAAATTCACCCAAACTTGGCGAATGCAGTACTCGGCAGAATCACTGGGCAAATCCCAGCTAAACCTCAACACCCTCTTGTCTGAGTGTACGTCCCAGCTGTACGAAGCTCGATGATCCTACTGCTTGCTCCTCCGTCTTCTCGGCTAAATCCTCTGTCTAACTTTCTCTCCTTGTCTGTATCCTGTCTCTGTCGGAATACGAGTGTGTGTTCTCTCCACCAATTGATCTCTCTTTTATAACTTTAGGTAAAGCGAAAACCCTAATTTCACTTTCACTTTAACTAGTGGTTCACTAAAGTTAGTTTAGATCACTTTAATTTATTTTCCAAAGTAAACTTGGGAAAAGTAAATTAAATACAACTGGTTTCCTATTTTAAGTCTTCTACATGCAAGAGCACATGCATGCAGGAAGACCTTCCTTGTTGCTACTAGTTTAACACTCCCTCTCAATGAGGAAGGGATTCGGTAGCAACCCGAACTTATCCCTGAAATTCACAAAACTCTGTCTGCAAAGTGCCTTGGTGAAAATGTTCACCACCTGCTCATCTGTCTGTGTGTACTCCAACTGAATGGTTCCCCTCTGAACACAATCTCTCAAGAAGTGGTATCTGATGTCTATGTGTTTGCTCCGGTCATGGAACACTGGATTCTCAGATAGCCTGATGCCACTCTGATTGTCACAGTGAACTACTGTAGCTTCTAGCTCACACTCGAACAACCCTGCAAGTAACTTCCTCATCCACATATCCTCACAAGCAGCCATGCTGGCTGCCATGTACTCAGCGTCTGCCGAGCTCAATACAACTGACTTCTGCTTCCTGCTGAACCAAGAGACAATCCCTGATCCGATGCTGAAACAACAGCCTGAAGTACTCTTCTGGTCGTCTACACATCCTGCCCAGTCAACATCTGTGAAACTTGCTCACTGTACACTCCCCTTGCGCTCATAAACCAATCCATACTCCACTGCACCTCTAATGTAGCGAAGTATGTGCTTCGCAGCCGTCCAATGCACTCTTCGAGGGTCCACCATGAACTAACTCAAAGAGTTGGCTACAAAGCTGATGTCTGGTTGAGTGTTGACCAGATATATAAGCGATCCGATAAGCTGATGATACAAGGTAGGATCAAATCCATCTGATCTTGATGCATCAATCTTCCTCCAGTTGGAAACTAGAGGTATGGCCATAGGCTTGCAGTCCTCCATCTTGAATCTCTTTAGGATCTCTACTACATACTTCCCTTGTCCGATGAAGAAGCATCCATCTCTTTGCCGAACCTCCAAGCCCAAAAAGTAATGCATCATCCCAAGGTCTTTCATCTCAAACTCTACTACAAGGTTGGACTTACAGTCTCCAATCAGCCTCTCATCTCCTGTCAAAAAGAGATCATCCACATATAAGACCAGTATGAGAGGCACCTCACCTGTCAAGAAGTACAGGTTGTGGTCTGCCTCACTCCGCTGAAATTCCATCTCTCGTAGATAGCTGTCAATCCTCGAGTACCTTGCTCGAGGTGCCTGCTTGAGCCCGTAAAGAGATCGATGCAGTCTGCATACATGCGTCTCTCTGTTCTCCACATCAAACCTCTCTGGCTGCTCAATATACACCTCCTCCTGTATAACTCCGTTGAGGAAGGCAGTCTTGACGTCCATCTGACGGACACGCCAACCCATCTCAGCTGCTAGTGAGATAATGGTCCGAATGGAAGAATACCTGGCAGCAGGGGCGAATGTCTCCTCATAATCAATACCCTCCTTTTGTGAAAACCCCTTTGCCACGAAGCGTGCCTTGTACTTCTCCACGCTTTCGTCTCCTGCATGCTTCACCTTGTAGATCCATCTGGATCCCACCACCTTTTTCCCTTATGGCCTCGGCACAACCTCCCATACTTGGTTTTTCATAATGGAGTCATACTCCTCAACCATAGCTTCCTGCCACACATCATGTTGTGCAGCCTCCCTGAAGCTGGAAAGTTCAGAGTTAATCAACTCTGTCATCAGTGCCATATAACTAAGCCTCTTTGGTGGTACACTCCGTCTAAAAGGTGTCTGTGGAGGATATACTTGCTTGGAATCCTGCACTGTGGATCTAAACCACTTAGGCCTTGGCCTAGTGTCAACCTGCTACGGCTACTAGATATCAGTCTCTTGCTGCAGCTCATCCTTCAAGTCAATGACTGAAGGATCCTATCCACTTGACTCCCTTTGACCATTAGAACATGTCTCTGTGTCTGTACCTGTACCTGTACATTTGGCTCCTCCAACTTGACTCCCGACTCCTATGCTGGCTGTTGCTTTGCTGGTAAGTCCAGAGATCTCTGCAAGGCCCTGTCCTCATCTAACTGGACATCCCTGCTCACAATGATCCTCCTGCGAGCAGGAATGTAAACTCTATATGCCTTCTAAATCTCGGTGTAACTAACAAGTAACCCCTTCTCTCCATAAGGGTCCAGCTTCTTCCTATTGTCAGCATGAACATGACAATAGAAGACACTGCCGAATATGCGAATGTGACTCACATATGGCCTAGTGCATGTGAAGACCTCCTCTGGTGTCTTTCTCCCCAAGGCTGTGTGGGGACACCTGTTCTGAATGTACACTGCAGTCCTGTATGCCAAGGCCCAGAGGAATAGTGGTAATCCCTGATCAAATAGCATGGCCTTGGCTGCTCCAACCATAGTCCTGTTCTTCCGCTCTGCAACTCCATTCTGATGTCGGGTATGGGGCACAGTGTGCTCCATCTTAATCCCCTCAGTTGAACAATACTCCATGAACTCATTGGAAGTGTACTCACCCCTGTTGTCTGTCCTCAACACTCGAATCTTCTTTCATGTTTGGTTCTCCACAAGAGTCTTGAAGTCTCGAAACCTCTCAAAGACCTCTGACTTGGCCTTCAGGAAATAGATCCAGGTTTTCCTGGAATAGTCATCAATGAAGGTTACACAGTAATTGTAACCACTGAACGAAGGACACTCATAGGTCCACATACATCTGAATGCACCAAGTCCAAGGGCTCCTTAGACTTGTGCTCACTCTGTGGGAAAGGCTTCCTGATGTTCTTCCCCAAAGCACAACCCTCGCAGTGGTTATGCTTTACCTCTTGTACCTGAGGAAGTCCATTGACTGCCTGTCTCAAATGCTTCAGTGCTCCATGGTGTAAGTGTGCCATCCTCCTATGCCACAACTCACCTTGACTGCTACTGTTGCTGTTGGCTAGAGCCTTTGCAGGCTCAAAGTGTAATCTGTACACTTTCCCGCTCCTTTTGCCAATCACCTGATCCAAGCTCCTACCTGACCCCTTGGGCCTGATATACACTCTATGGTCACGAAACTTCACTTGATATCCCTTGTCCTCCAGAGTGGAGACTGATATAAGGTTCTTGGTCAGTCCTGGAACATATAACCCATCAGCAAAATTGAGAGGTTTGCCAGACTCCCTCTCAAATGAAACAATGCCAACTCCCTGCGCCTGATACTGCGCATCATCACCCAGCTGAACGTGGATCCCTGTTCCACCCTCCTGCAAGTCTTTGAAGAATCTCTTATGTCCAGTCATGTGACTAGATGCTCCACTATCATTGTACCATATGCTGCTCTCTGTGGTGCTTGCCATGCAAGCTATCAAACAAAACTCCTCATCGAAGTTCTTGCTGAACTCATCCACCTCTGCAGATCTAGCCGTCTGAGTGTTCCTCTTCATTTTCCTGTCTGGGCACTGGGAGGCAATGTGTCCCTGCTTGTGGCAGATAAAACACTTGACCTTTGACACGTCAAGGTTCTTCTTACCATCCTTCTTCCTCTTTTCCTTCCCCTTGCTCTTCCCTGTAAGGGCTAGCGCCTCCTCATCCACAATCTGTGGGGCTCTACTGGATGAGCCCGATCCTTGACCCATGTGGGTCTCCTCCTGCACAAAGTCATCCCATAGTCTCTACCAATCAGGGAGCTTCTCCCTAGTGACAACACCTTTGAAAAAGGTGTCCCATGGCTTAGAGAAGCCATTGAGGGCTATCCGAACTAGCTCCTCATCCACTGTCTTAGAGCCAACAGCTCCAAGCTCGTCCTTGATCTGTGTGAGCCTCGTGAGATAAGGCACCACTCCTTCTCCCTTGGCCATCTTGGTGCTGCGCATCCTCTCTTGAAACACCATCTTTCGGTTCTCGTTCTTGCTTTGGTACAGACTCTCCAAAGCCGTCCACATCTCTGCTGCGGTCTTCTTACCAGAACGGTGAGGGACTATATGGTCCTTCACTCCATCCATGATAATCAACATGGCTCTGGAATCAATCTTCTCCCAAGCTGCTAAATCTGTCGGATCTGTGGGTGCAACCTTCGTGGAGTCAATGTGCTCCTCTACATCACTGACGTCTAGGATCCTTGTGATCCTTTCTTTCCATGTAGGAAAGTTCTGAGCACCCTGGAGTCTATCCTCAACTCTCAACTGCACGGCCATAGTGAAGTGTACTTGTCAAACCCTAGATCTGGAAGTCTAGGTTCTTGTCTTCCTATAGATTTGCCCTTGATCTATCACTGTTGCTACAAATCTCTCAGCTTTGGCTCACCAGAGCTCTGATACCATGTAAGTTTTCCTTTAATATTCAACGAGGGCTAAATAGTGCATGCAAAATATCAACTGATAACCACACATGAATATATTTTACAGTATGCAGTGGAATATAAAACTGAGAAATAAATCACAACATCACATCACTTTATTGACACTATTATTTTGGGTATGGAAACCCTCGAAAAAACCCAAGATGGGAAAACCGGTGCAACAGTTAGATATAGATTTTATTATGAGAAAATATGGAACTTTTACAATCACTGCAAATTCACCCAAACCTAGTGAATGCAATACCCGGCAGAATCACTGGGCAAATCCCAGCTAAACCTCAAAACCCTCCTATGTGAGTGTACGACCCAGCTGTACGAAGCTCGATGATCCTGCTGCTTGCTCCTCCGTCTTCTCGGCTAAATCCTCTGTCTGACTTTCTCTCCTTGTCTGTATCCTGTCTCTGTTGGAATACAAGTGTGTGTTCTCTCCACCAATTGATCTCTCTTTTATAACTTTAGGTAAAGCGAAAACCCTAATTTCACTTTCACTTTAACTAGTGGTAAAGCAAAATTAGTAAATCATAGACATGTCACATAAATGATAAACTAAAGTTAATTTAGATCACTTTAATTTATTTTCCAAAGTAAACTTAGGAAAAGTAAATTAAATACAAGTGGTTTCCTATTTTAAGTCTTATGTATGCAAGAACACATGCATGCAGGAAGACCTTCCTTGTTGCTACTAGTTTAACATTTTGGGCCTTTGATTCTTCATAGCCTTGGTCCATGTATTTATTACACGGATTTTTATTATTGAGGCTTCATGCACTCATGTATGTTTAAAAACACTACTTTTCATGAACGTTTTAAGATATTCATTTCAATGTACATCAAAGCCAATTTCATTAGGCTTTCCTTGCATTCATGTATGTTCAGAAGCACTACTTTTCATGAATAGTTTTTTTTCATAAGATATTCATTCATTTCCAAATACATGGTATTGGTGGCAGTGCTACTTGTTTCAGGTTTAGCCAACACAACCTAGGCAACTCAGAGCCGAGACACAAATAAACAGGGAAGCTTGTCCAACAAAGAGGCTCTAGTGGAGAAAGTTCCTCTATGCCACAAATCAAGTAGTAGGTCGGGTTGGAAGCATAACTGGAAGGCAATGGGTGGGTGGAGATAGTGAACAATGAGACCAACTCTAGCAAGCCAAAGTATGGTGGGAAGGACTACCTCTATTCTCCCTAAGGAGGGTAAAACCAATGAGTATAGATCAAGAACTTCCAGGTTTGAGTAGGGACATACATACATAATATCAATACATCCAAGTCCAAATATTTATATGATCGCCAGATCATGACACTAGATGCTAAGACATGTCACAAGAATGAGTATAAGAGCAATAATAACCATAACACAGGATAATATACGCTGAGTCAGAAACATGTAAACAATAAATCTGAACCAACATCTGTCCAATGAGAGACTATTGATGTAGCTCTGGGCACTACTGATTGCCCTGCAACTAGCTAAATGGCTACATTAGTTCTCAAATTTGAGTGTCTTGAGACTCAGTCATGACATGGGAAAGTACTATAGTCCACGATCAAATAATGATCCATCATAGATGCTCATCTCAGAATCTCATATGTAAGGGAACTAGCTGAAAAATGTACTGGAATTTGAAAAATAGAATATGGTACCCGACTACTATATATGTGATAACAGTGCAATGACTCAGGAAAAACCCCAACCTTCGGGGAAAACCCGTGAGAGAGAAATTTTTATTATCAGGAAAATTTACAGCAATAGATAGAAAATACATGCTAAATTGAAATTCATCATGGGGCAATCATCAATGTAAACAAGATATTCAGTTCATAATGACTATTTTTAATTTTAAATACATGCACATATTCCATAACAACTTTGAATCATAAACATAAACAAGTAACAAGTTAACAACAAATAAATTATTAAATTTTAAATGACAAATCAATAATCATAAATCTAAATTAGTAAATCATAGACATGTCACATAAATGATAAACTGTAAACTTTAACGCTTAAGCCTTAAACACTAAACACTGAACAATAGACTAGTAAACACTGCAGTATAATATATTTAGCAAAATTTACTCAAAATAAATAGTACTAAAGAGTAAAGTACTAAATAGTCAATGAGTGATGAGTCAAAGTTTAAAGTCTCAGTCTGAGTTCATCAATGACAGTAAATAAAAGTTTAAAAGTTAAAACTAAAAGTATCAAAAATAAATCATGAAAAGAGTCAAGACTCAAAATGCATCAAGGAGATAGATCCATGGACTGGTCCTCTTGATGCATCTGCTACATGAAGTCACCATCTATGGGAGTGTCACCATCTAAGTCAGAGTCACTCTTAGTCTCAACCTCAGGAGTGACCAATGGCACACCAACCAAACCGTGTTGCACCTCATCTAGTCTCTCCTCCTCATCTATCTGTGCATCATCCTTTGGATCCACATCCCATCATGTAGCCGGTCCCATTTGATACTCTGGTGTCTTCCTATGTGAAAGTCGTAGGGCACTATGAACTGCAACTAGCTTCTCTGCTCTCTTAGAGGTAAGTCTATTCCTCTTGATAGAGTGGATGAAGCTATATGTAGACCAATTCCTCTCTGCAGTAGAGGAACTAGCAATCTGTGACAATAAGCGAATAGCAAGATATTTAATCTCTGGAGCATCATCCCCATGCATCCTCCACCAACCAATGGGGTCTTCTTGGCCTAAGTCCTTACGATCTTCTTTTGCATCATGTTTGTTGAAAGGACCATTGAGATTTGCAAAATGAACCCATTGTCTTCGAATTTTCTTTGCATCATCTTCATCATACATCGTTGTTATGGCAGCTCGAAATCCCCTCTTGACCTCTGGATCTTCAATGGGGGAAATTCTACTAAGCCTCTCAACATACCATTTTGGGTTAAGTGCATATGCTGCCATGTGCAAAGGTTTGTTCATTCGATCCCATCTACGCTGAATAATGGGTCGAATTTGGGTTGTATAGAACTCTAAGGATGGCTCTTTCTCACGAATGGTCGCCCTTACTCGACCCAACATGCTATCAAATGTCTCATAGATTTCTCCAAGGCTAGGAGAATATGAGTCCCCATAGCGAATAACCTCAACTATAGGGCACAAGAAAGACACCAAATAGCTGCAATCTTCCCACCAATCATCATCCAAAACTTGAAGCCTGACCTTCTTACCCTCATTTGTCTTGGATCCAGTCCACTTGTTCCAATCCGGAGTCACAACCATGGCCTGCAACAGTGCAATGCTGGCCGCACCTCCAACATCCTATCCAACAAGAGATAATAGCTAGCATATCCAGTGTCTGTGGGCTTCAGGAATTCCTTCCTTGAGTGAGTCCTGTACATGGCTAAAAAGGTGTGGTGGTTGCAGATAAACATCTGCACATCTCTCGCAGCTAACACCAATGATGATACCCACTCAATCTTCCCAATGTCTTTCAGTGCATTATTGAGTGCATGCACACAACAAGGTGTCCAAAAAATATGCCTATATGTGTTTTGAACTAGTAAGCCAGCGGATCTACACACTGCTGCCGCATCTGTCACAACCTGCACGACATTTGTAGGTTCAACCTCCTCTATAGCTTCTCGAAGAAGCTCAAATTGGAAAGCTGCATCTTTGCGCTTTCCTGAACAATCAATAGCTCTAAGAAAGAAAGGCCCCTCTTGGCATGTAACTATGATGTTGATAAGTGGATGTTTGGAAATGTCTGTCCACCCATCCATAACAATGGAGCAACCTTTCTTCACCCATATTAGTCTCATATTTTCTTTCTGCATAGTGATATTAGACACTTGCCTGTCTAAAACAACTGTCCTCAACTTATGTTCACATGGTGGCACATATGAAGGTCCTGATGCTGCAATTGCTTGGACCATCTCTTTATAATAAGGAGAGCGACTAACATGAAATGGAATTCCATTGGCAAAAAAGAATTTGCCAATGGCATCATCTGTATCATTACGGTTCAACCTGCCATACATCCCTGAAATAGTTGGTCCTATTGCACATGAACGAGAAGAGCCCTTCTTTGAGGATGATGTCGTAGCAGGAGATGGTGGAGGCATAAGGTTGGATGCTTTAATTGAAATTCTAGATTTCCTTTTGGAATTAGAACCTCCCTCTAGGGCCTCCACATTGTGGCTAGAAAAGGTGCCCTTTGTATCCGCAACCATTTGCAACCTCAAAAGGTTAGATCTTTGTTGCATGCTTAATTTTGTGCATACATTAACTCCTTTTCCACCTATGCCCAAAAGGTGTTGCTTAATCCGACTGTAACAGCCAACCCAACGATTGCCACAGACATTGCATGTCCAATGACGTGAACCACCACCTCGCTTTGCTGTAGATTGAGGCATGGATGCACCTACTTTTGTTACAGATACCAAAAGTGGTTTTTTGGGATCATATGTTCCCTTGGCATATTCAGCCATTATCCTTGGTGGATTGGCACCTTGGCTGCCCACATTAACAGACCTGGATGAAGTATCTGCATCTCCACTTCCAACCTCTGCCCCACTACCAATTTGACCCTCAACATGAGTTTCAGACTCTGAATCATTGCCGCTGTTAGTGTCACTGCCACTGCCACTATTATTTTTGAAATGACTCATTTTTTATAGTTTATCAGCACCAAATTTTGGCAACCTGAAATCTCAACAGAAACTTAAAATTTTAAAAATATAAACTAGAAGTTTTATTTTTATGAATAAACTTAAAAACAGAGCTAAAAATTCAGAGTAAATTTTTTTTAAAACAGAGCTACAAACTGTCACACTCACAGGCTTCAATCTTCAAAAGCAATGTTTTGAGCATATTTAAAATTTGGATTTGAAACTCAAGGACGTGACAAGGCTATTACAGGTTGACTCGGGAGCCTTCTTATGATTTATCATGAGATAATTGTGATCTTTTGGATGTCTTGTCTTAGGCATGAAAAGTAGTTTTTTTCATGTTTCCACTAGTTTCGGAATGGTGAAAACTTCTGAATCTAAAAGGAAAGATGTTAATGGAAGAAGAGTAATCAATGGCCTAGCCTTAAGTGCTTTTCTTAGTTCAGAGATTTATGATATTTTCAAGGAATCATCTCTACTGTTCTCCACAATTTAGCAAGGAGAAATGCATCGTAATGAACATCATTCCCAGCGTCATGATTACTAGCATAACCAGAAGCACTACAAAGAGCATAACAAGCATCCCTAGCAGCAAAAGGAGGACCAACACAAGCATTATGATTAGCATTACCAGGATCATAAGAACCAGCAAGCACCGGTCAAAGCATCATAATTTGAAAACTAGACCAGCAGTACAAATATAATTTCAATAAGCAGCATAAGGGGCAGATTCGTAATTGCTCTCTATGCCAAAATGTGGGCAGTTAGTAATTTTAGAAAAACAGAGTTAAAAAATTAAAAAACAGAGTTAAAATTTCAAAGGAAAAGTTCAGATGGTTAATCTTGCCAGTAAGGGCAAAGTTCGGAGTGAGCTTATGGTGACAGGTGGGCGAGAGTGCTACTGTTACAAATGCAGTTGGAACTGCACTGCAATTCTTGGCTGGTTACGCTGAAGTAAGAGGTGGGGGGTGTGCTACCGTCACGAGTAAAACAAGAGCGAATTGATATTTGGCTATCGGGCTTCTAGCTCATTCGATTGCATCTAGGAAAATTTTAAAATTTAAAATTTAAAATACCTCCACACTGCACAGTGGAGAGGAAGAGCAGTCCACGACCCACAAATGTCAAAAACCCACTAGCAGCGTCCACTCCACGGCCACCAACGTCCACTCCACGGATGAAAGTTCAGCGTCAACTCCATCGGCCACAACTACCACAATCCATGGGCCACTGCTGAAACTCCACGGAATGCTCACGGGCAACTGTTGAAACTCCACGGAATGCTCACGGGCTGAGACTCCACCAACTGGTCATCTCAATTCGCAGGCATTAGACTCAAGACTGTGCTCACGGGCCCTTCATGGGTGAAAGGTCGGACTGTGCTCACTCACGGGAAGATGAAAAATGGTGCTCCTCACGTGCCCTTCACGGGTCATGCTAATAAAATCCAACGGTGCTATCTAGGTGCTGACAAGCTCTCAGTCATCACAGTGCTCAGCTCGGCTCTCAGGGTGCTCAGCAGCTCACCGCAGCTCAACTCTCAACTCTCAGAAAATGGGAAAATGGAGGCCGCACGGGAGTATTATGGTTGCGGGAGTATTATGGTCACGGTGAAAAAGAGAATAGGTTAGAAAACTCGATTTAGGTTAGTATATTCTTTTTTTTTTTAAACTAAATTTCATTTTTAATTTTTTTGTGTTTTTTAATTAAAAAAATTTAAAAGTTTGGGGGGGGCGTGTGGGAGCCCCCCCATTTTCAGGGGGGGGGGGGCGTGTAGAAGCCCCCCATCAAGGAACGTCAAAAAAGTGCATTTCCCCACGTTTTTGAGAAAAGGGGGCGCTGGGAAACGTTTCCCATGGAGCCTCCCAGCCCCCGGGGCATGGGGGGCGCAGGGGGCGCACTCCCGACCCTGGGAGACGCGTCCCCGTGGAACGCTGTCTAAACATAATCTTGAATGAAATGATACCTGATCTCAATATGCTTTGACCTGTCGTGAAATACAGGATTCTCAGAGAGCTAGATGCAACTTTGATTGTCACCGTAAATCACCGTAGGCCTCAGCTCCTAATCAAATAAATCCATCGACAACTTGCGAAGCCACAACACCTCACAACTGGCTTGCTTGGATGCCATATACTCAGCCTCTGCAGAACTCAAAGCAACTTACTTTTGCTTCCGACAGAACCATGACACTACTGTCGAGCCCAAACTGAAACAACATCCGGAAGTGCTCTTCCGATCTGCCACACTGCCTGACCAATCTGAATATGTGAAGCCAATCAATCTAATCCCATCCGATCTCCTGTAGTCCAGACGATACTTCACTGCCCCTACAAGGTATCTCAATACATGCTTTGCGGCTACCCAGTGCACCCTCCTAGGCTCTCCCATGAACTGACTAAGAGTGTTCACCACAAAACAAAAATCTAGCCTAGAGTTGACCAGATACATCAAAGAACCAATGAGTTGGCGATATAATGTAGGATCCACCAACTCTCCCTCAGAAGCATGAAGCTTCTTCCAGTTGGTGATCATCGGTGTAGACAGACATTGGCCTGCAATCCTCCATCCGAAATCTCCTCAGAATATCAACTGCATACTTTCCTTGCCCTAGGAAAATATGACCAGGCTCCTGCCAAACCTCCAATCCCAAAAAATAGTGCATCAACCCAATGTCCGTCATCTCATACTCTGAAGCAAGATCTCTTTTGCAAACTGCAATAGGTTTCTCTCCCCATGTGATAAACAAGTCATCGACATACAATAGAAGAATGAGGGGATCATCTCCAACCATGATGAAATAGAGATTCAGATCTGCCTCACTCTTCTGAAAACCCATCCACTGCTAGTAAGAGTCAATCCTGGAATACCAAGCTCGAGGAGCTTGCTTCAGCCCATACCAGGATTTCTTCAGCCCGCAAACATGAGACTCTCTCCCATGAATTTCAAAGCCCTGAGGCTGCTCAACATAAACCTCCTCCTATATGATTCCATTGAGAAATGCGGACTTCACATCCAGCTGATGGATCTTCCAACCCATTTCCGCAGCAATGGAAATCAACGCCCTGATAGAAGTATAACGAGCAACCGGTGCAAAGGTCTCATCATAATCAACTCCCTCAACTTGTGAAAACCCCCGCTCCACAAACCGAGCCTTGTACTTCTCCACACTACCATCTGCAACATGTTTTAGCTTGTAAAGCCAACGAGAAGTCACCATTGACTTCCCCTCAGGTCTCAGAACAATCTCCCAAACATCGTTCTTCATGATGGAGTGGTATTTTTCCATCATGGCATCTCTCCAAACATGATGCTGAGAGGCCTCAAACGTAGATGGCTCTGAATCACGAAGACTAGCAACCAAGGTTACACGAACCGTGGGTGCAATCAAAATCGGCTAAAGAATCGGATACAGGATTTGGCACTCATCCAAAATTAGGAATCGAGGATTCAGAACCCTAACCCTAATAAAATTAAAATTAAAATTTTATAATTTTATAAAAATACACATTTAAAATCATATACGTCATATAGATTCATGAACATTATCGATTTTTCAATGATCAATGATATTCATCAATATATGTAACATACCCAATTTCAGACATGTAATTTTTAGATTTCAGATGAAAAAATATGCATATTGCAGGGTGCATACTCTCTAAGAATGATGAGCATTTTTGCTTTGATTTTTCACATAATTCTTTGATTATAGTAAGTAATCAATACGGTTAAAAGAAAATGACCCAAAAACAATACACTTTCGTAATAATTGAAATGGAACTGTGGCGGCAAATGATTTGGCAGACATTTCTTTCGATTGATCCCTATTTTTACATACATGAACATTTGAAAGACAATTAATAATGGATAAATTCTAGGCATTCCACCAATACCAAGTGCAAGAGTAATACATCAGAATTAAACGTCTCCAATCTAAGCAGCACTATCATCCCTATTATTCCAAGGGAAATTTTAGAGAATGTAATGGAACTCCCAATTTGCAAAAATGGAATTTATTTGAAACACGGTATGATTTATCAAGATACTTGCTTCCCCTCACAAACACTCCATGTCAAATAATGACAAGCAAAAAAACTTACCTCGTTAATTAAAGTTGTCTAAGAAGATTGGCGCCATGCCAAAAAAAATTATTCTCGAAAACAATATAAAACATAAAACTACTATTATAGTATATTTTGAATCCAAAATTGTGTAACATCCACCATTTTCATATTAATATATTTACAATTTGTACTACTTCTAGGGGAGTGAAAAATAAGCATCCCACCAAGGGATTGACCAACTACATCACTCAATCATGGATTTGGATATAGAAAGCACCGACAAAACAATTTAGAGATATTGTTTAACCCCGTTTTGTAGTGCCACACATTGATGGGAACCGATTCCACTCCATCAGATACAGAATCCATGTGACAAAAATGAATCCTAAGGCAGAGGAAACGAATCTGAAAAGGGATATAGATCCCACACAAAAATGCACCGAATCATGAAGTATCAGAATCGGATCCTCGGTGGCCGAATCCGGTAACTATGCTAGCAACTAATGCCATATCCAATGTGTCTGGCATCTGAATAGCCCTCACTGGCTCCTTGGGTGTTCCAAACTCCTTTGCTTCCTTTAAGTGGCTTCTTATTCCCTGAAGATTGCTCCCACACTGGTCTGTCCTTATCTGATGAAGTCCCAGAGGTAGAAGAGCTAATAACCTTTGAACCAGAAGCTACAGTACCAACAACTGGTGAACCCTGTGATCTTGAAGCTCTATATGTTGAACCTATGACCTGAGACCCTAAACCTATCCCCGAAGATCCTGCTGGCTAAACCACTGAAACCGAAGAACCTGTGCCTATACTCTGTGGTCCAGTAACCCCGAAAACCTGTGAACCTATCAACCGCACTGAAGGTACCTGTGAAACTACCTGAGGTGTGGGAACTTGCTGCTCTCCTTGCTCCGAATCTCTAGACTTCCTAAAGGCTCGCTCCTCCTCAAATCTCACTTCTCTCCTCACAACAACCTTCCTCTGAGAAGGAAGATAAATGCGGAATGCCTTCGAAGTCTCATCATACCCCACAAAGATGCCTCTCTCTGTTGTGGGCTCAAACTTTGTCCTCTTATCAGAAGGGACATGTAAGTTAGGAAACCAAATATCCGAAAATGACTCACCTTAGGCTTTTTGCTTGTGAAACTCTCCTCAGGTGTCTTGTTCCCCACAACACGATGGGGAATCTTGTTCTAAAGGTATACAGGTGTACTACATGCCTCTGCCCAAAGGAAGAAAGGAAGTGACTGATCATGCAACATGGCTCTCGTAGCTCCAACTATAGATCTGTTCTTCCTTTTTGCCACTCCATTCTGCTCAAGAGTGTATGGTATCGTCAACTGCCTACGAATGCCCTCCTGTCTGCAATACTCATTGAACTTCTTGGAGGTATACTCACCCCCGTTATTTGATCTAAGTGCTTGTATCTTCCTCCCAGTCTAGTTCTCCACAAGCGCTTTGAACTCTTGGAACCTCTGCAAGACCTCCTCGGATTTCCTGCTCTTCGGGAAGTAGATCCAGGTCTTCCTGGAATGGTCATCGATGAATGTCACATAATACTGGAACCCTCTCAAAGAAACAACTGACATAGTTCCACACAAGTCGGAGTGTATCAAATCAAGGACTCTTGCTGACTTGCTATCACTGCTCGTAAAAGCAGTCTTGGTGTACTTTCCCAAAGCACTCCCCCTGCAAACATCATTATGCTCTGTACTGAACTCTGGAAAACCTCTAACCATATACCTCAATATCCTCAAAGCTAGATGATGCAGATGAGCCATCCTCCTGTGCCACAGCTCACAAAGCTCGCTGCTGCTGCTATGTGCCAAAGCATGCTAGGGATGAAACAAGAGCTTGTACAGTTTCCTACATATGACTCCAATGGTGTAGGAAGCAGATGGTCTTGTAATCTTGGGAAAAACACACACATGTCTATCCAGGAAGGACACCCCAATACCTCTATCCCCAATCATGGAAACCGAGATCAAGTTCTTCTTTAGTCTAGGTACAAACAATACATCTCTCAAGATCATGGGACTCATGGACTCTCTCTGAAAAGTAATGGTCCCATGCCCAACTGCTCTGACAACTGTGTCATCCCCCAACACTACCTCCACATCAATCTCTGCCTGTGAAAGCTCGGAGAACATCTCTCGAGCACCTGTCATGTGGCTCGAAGCTCTACTATCAATATACCACGTGTTGGTGGTGGATGCACTCAAAGAATGACCTGTCAACAAGGAATACTCCCTCTCAATATCAACATCTTGCATTGGTAATGATGGATGCTCTCTCTCTATCAACATGCCTAGTACAAAGAGAAAACTCTCCCTCGAATCTCGTTGTAAACTCCTCCACCTTTGTCGAACCTGCTGTCTGCTGCTTCTTCTTCTTCTTCTTTTGTGGACACTTCCCAACATAGTGCCCAAACTTCTGACAAGCGAAGCACTTCACAGTCCATGTTAGCAGGTTTCACAGATGCTAACTGGGCAGGATGTGTGGAGGACCGGAAGAATACTTCAGGTTGTTGTTTTAACATTCGGTCAGGGGTTGTCTCTTGGTTCAACAGGAAGCAAAAGTCATTTGCATTGAGCTTGGCAGAGGCTGAGTACATGGCTGCTTGTGAGGGTATGTGGTTGAGAAGTTACTTTCAGGGTTGTTCGAGTGTGAGCTAGAGGCTACAGTAGACAATCATAGTGGCATCATGCTATCTGAGAATCCAGTGTTCCATGACCGGAGCAAACACATACAGACAAATGAGAAGGTGTCGGACATTTTCACCAAGGCACTTTGCAGACAAAGTTTTGTGATGTTTAGGGATAAGTTGGGGTTGCTACCAAATCCCTTCGTCGTTGAGGAGTGTTAAACTAGCAACAATAAGGAAGGTGTTCCTGCATGCATGTGTTCTTGCATGCAGAAGACTTAAATTAGGAAACCAGTTGTATTTAATTTACTTTTCCTAAGTTTACTTTGGAAAATAAATTACAGTGATCTAAATTAACTATAGTGAAACAATAGTTAAAGTGAAAGTGAAATTAGGGTTTTCGCTTTACCTAAAGTTATAAAAGAGAGATCAATTGGTGGAGAGGACACAATTGCATTCCGACAGAGACAGAGAAGTGTGAGAGAACTTTGTCAAAGAAGACGGAGGAGCACTAACTCAGGAAGGCAACCCTAAATTGCAGAGGAAAGAGACACGATACTTTGGCGATGGTACACCGTACAACAATAACACTGTACAACAACAAGCTGCCTTGGGAACCGTGCCATCTCACAGGTTTTCTCAGTGATTTGTTGGGTGTTTCGATTTTTCCATCTAGGGCATAACTGATTTTCTGATATTGTAAAAGCTCTGTATTTTCTTAATAAAAATGTCCTCTCATACTGCTGCACCGGTTTTTCCATCTTGGGTTTTGTCTGAGGGTTTCTAACCAAAAGGATTGTGTCGTTTCTATTATGTGATTGATGTTGTAAATGGTTCTCAGTTTTTATTCCGCTGCATACTGTAAAGAAGTTCATTTGTGGTTATTTCAATTAAATTTAAATATACTATTTTAGCCCTAGTTGTGCTTTGAAGAAAAATTTACAGAACTTACCCATTCGCAGGCAGGAGGTCATAGTTATGAGCTTGTGTTAATGCTGTTATCTCTAATTTGGATACATAGATGCATTATGTTGAAGCCTGAAGGAGTAAAGGTATTGGTGTACAACTGCAGAATGAAGGTCTAATTGCTTATAATCAAAGATCATACATTTGATCACGTTAGGCATCCGAAATTCAACTCAGGCCTAACATCAAAATCTACTTTAGTCTCAGGATAAGCACAATTCAAGTTTTGTGACAGTTTGATTACTTCAATCCATAGTTACATATATCGGCGATATATCGCCCATATCGCGATATATCGTGAGTCATTCCCCTTGGCGATATATCGCTACTAAAAAATCGCGACATTTACGGCATTTTGAATATATCACGATATATTGAATGTGTCACGGTATATTGGGAATATATCGCGATATTTTAGAAAATATCGGCCTGCTAAAAAAAATTGCATGAAATTTGGGAAATAAATCCATGGGTTAAATTTTTGGGTGTTATTAAAACCAAAGATATTAAATTCTTAAAGTAATAAATGGTAATATTAAATTCTTAAAGTAAAAGTGACTTTCTCCTTGACTTCCATTTTCTATCCTTTTACTTAAATTTTTAACATTACCATTAATTGTTTTAGGATGTTTGAGAGTGGTTCCAACCTCATCAGACTTCATATGCAAAAGGTAGAATTTTAGATTTCATTCAAAATTCAACAAACTTAATAGTTTTCAGGATTTCAAGATTGCAACAATTCCACTGGATTTTATCAAGTATGCGGGTATGGGATTGGCATTTGATCAAGCACATCAACCCCTCTATGTACCTTGATGTTGGTGGCATTGACTGTTGAAATCTTTTATCATGACCTTAATAAAAATGTGCCCTTCACTCATTAAGCGAGGGCTAAAGCCTAGAGGTGGGGGGCATAGGGTGCTATTGATGAATAGGATCCCAATATAGGCAATAATTTTTATGATATGCAGTTATGGGAGAAGATAACTTGCATTGGTTTTCACCTCAACCCTATTACCTTCCACCATATCCCGAGTAGTTGGAGCTTCCAATTTGACACCTAACTCATTCAAAGCACCTACAGGACCCCCTACTGCTTCCAGAGGAAGAGTGGTGCCCCTTTCCTATAAAAGGGGTAGAGGGGATCGATGATTCCTACTATTTATCATTGTACTATGTAGTATCTAGATGCCTCATGAGTCATGATGATTCATCTCTTGAGAGACATTTATTTTGATCATTTGATGTGATTTTCTATCATTCCATCAGGAATATATTTCAGTATTTTCAGTTTATAGTCGATATGTGATCATGATCCACCATTGACATCTTATGCATCTTATATATTAGTTGTATTTTCATATTTATGTATCAATGTGTTTATTTGATGTTGTTGTTGCTTTAGATGTTAAAAAAACTGAAAAAAATGGTTATTTTTGTATTTTTTTTATGCTTTATGACATTTTTCGATATTTTCGCCATTGCTGCCGATAAGTTACATTCCAGACCCTCGGTGATATATTCGCCGACACGATAGATGTAACTATGCTTCAATCAATATCTAATCTTTAGGTATCTTCGAGGCAGCAACAACATCCCTTGAAGGGAAAGACTAACTTTGGATGACTAAGGTATGAATTAGTTATGATCAAACTTATAGACAGTTGAAGGAACTCTTAAAATTGCTGATTTTAAGAAGCTTCCAAACATTTTGATCAGTATAGTCTTGTACTTGTTGTTTTGATTTGTAGACTAATGTACTAGTCTTGCATGAAACTCTATGTTGGAAATCATATTGTGGATAAGTTGGTGGACATAAGAAGACCCTTGATGTTTTGTGATGACTTGGCAAGATTCTTGAACAACAGTGGCTATATTGACATGACATTGACAAGTTATTTGACAAGTGACATGACAGAGTTGATTCGAGTGATCAGTATGTGAAGGCAAGATGAGTCTTGCACTTTGAGGTTTGGATACCTCACATCTTCTTAGTTGGATCTAAGAGAACCAAGCTGGGTCTTGGAATAGGAGTTGGTGCTGATGTAATCGCAAAGACCGAAGCCTTCCATTGAACTTCATATCAAATTATAAATAAAGTTTTCTATACTTATCTGATGATGTGTCTCTTGTTATGATCTATGTTGTTGACATGCCTAGGTAGATATATGATATGTGTTGATTATGTGATGAATGATAACGTACTCAGTAGTGTTATGTAATTGTTGAACTTTGCTTAAGTTTTGAGAAGCGTAAATTCAACCCTCCCCCTCCCCACTCTCAATGTGGCATTGTGTCCAACAATAAGTACCCCTTTTTTATAATGGCGTCTCGGTCTATGGAGCCAGTACATGGTACAAGAGGGTACGACAGGAAATGCACCTTATGAGTACGCAAGTACCTGGTACATGTACCTGGTAAGGGTACGTGTAGCGACGTACCCTACCCCCTGGTACGGGTACCCATGCTACACAGATACCCTCAAAACTGCTCTTTGCTGCACAGTTCTATTTTCAAATTTTACCCAGATTTCCTTTTTAAGTCCGGCCACACCTTGTTTTATGATGAGAAGTGCTTAGGATTAATAAGACTGTTGGTCATCAACATCTTTTACCCACAGACTTGTACAGTAGTGCAAGTTCGCCACTGTTAAGGGTTAAATCATGGCTTCCATCAACCACACTGAATACTCCTGCTGAGACATATGCTATTACCCTTCTTGTTTGAATTTTGTAAATATGGAAGAATTGGAATATTATCTTGAAACATTGACCAAAACTTCGATATAGGCAAAGAAGCTCAAAAATAACAACTCTCCAAGGGTTATATGATATATCATTTGTTGTGGGAAGAAACATTCCATGGGCAAGGGCAAGTTCAACCTTAGCATATCCTCACATTAGGACTGTACCATGCATCATTTGTATGTCACCCCTTTCAAGAGTGATCAAAATCACATGTGGACACCCATACAAAATGGGGGTTAACAGAACCCACTCCTTTTCTAGCAACCTAGTGTTTAACATAGTATGATAGTTGTCTAGGGTTAGGATAAGGACTTTTGCATTTCTAGAACTTTCTTGAAATTCCACGCATGACTAGTTCGAGATGTGTGGCATCCACTCAGTGCCATGGTGGTCAACATGATAGGTCAACTTGCGGGGGGCATAGCTTCTACTTATGAACTCTGACCAAGGTGATTTTTGTGCTAGTGCAAAACTTTGGATGTGTACAACAGCATCAAGAGGCTAGGAGATATGCTCACAAAGTTTTGACCCCAAAAATGGCCATTTAAGTCCTCAAATGGGATTCAGAAGGTTTTGGACCCCAAATCATCAAAGTGGGAACTACCCATAAAATGGGCCCTACAAGCCAATACCTCCAGTTTTTCCATCCAGGAAGTACCAACATAGATGACAAATTGTATAATGATTCATCACCGATCATTTTTACTGTTTTGACCGGTTTTCAAAGAAACAACTTGGCCATGAATAAGATTGTCATATTCTGCTAATTTTTGCAATTTGCATGTTACAAGTGAATGATTTCTGCTGCTCTATTGAAATCATGGACACCTAATCATTTCTGTTTTCCTAATTATTGCTCTTAGTATTGAATATGCATGGTTCAAATATATTAGCCATGTATTCTTTTGTTGTTTTGTGATTTTCATGTGGCAAGGTGCTGCGCAAGGATCAATTGCATATTTATCTATTGTCGAAACATCTTAAACTCGTGCCCTTTATAAATCTTGGCACACTAGCTATTATGGTCTTCGTTTTGTTTTTCTCCAATCTGTATTGTATATGGATCGCTCAGCTGCTTTGTAATTGTGATGGATTAGATTGCCTGCTTCAAAAAGTGTTGATACTTTTGCTTTCCTGTACCATCCTTTTAACAACATAGGCTGTATTCACAAATGCTTGAGAAATGCTTACCCGTGTATGTATGGTTTTTTTCATTTCTGGATTTGTTATAAGTATGCTGATTTTTTCTATCATGTGAAAACCCGGATATGCTTTCCATTCACAGTCAATGCCAATGCCGAAGATTATGGCTCACTTAAAATTTGTTAAAATATATATGGTTTTTCCGACATTCTGCAGGAATTATTCAAGGGGTTTCCAAACTCATGTGATTTACTGAGTTCACTACGAAGAGGGGCTCTTGCAACTGGATCAGTTGCAAAATGGGCCAGTGAGTGGGAAGTGCATGTCATGCCTCTTGTAACAGAGGTAAAAGTCAACCATTTCAATCCATTCAAGATGCATTGTTTCTACATTATTTTGGATGGCCTATAACAAACTGAAGCATAGACTTTATACAATTTTAGTAATTGGACATGCATGATGATTATTATTTTACACAGGTATTTAGTTGGGTAAATTTTCAGTGTCATGCTGTAATATATCTCTAATGAATTGTATGTTGTAGGTCATGAACAGAAGGCTGTGATCAAGATTCTTATTTTATAAAGCCTAGAGGTAATGAAAGCTCTGTCATGGAGAAACTCGTGAAGGACAGAACAAGTTTGAAGTACATGCAGTAATATTCACTATGATAAGTCTGTAATATTGCGTAACATTATATCCATTCAATTAATTCTTTGGCACACCCCTTACATTGGGCACTGCCATTTTCTTGTTTATAGAAGCACAAAGTAGTAACTTGCATTCAGCTTGAAAAGATTGCTCAAAGAACATTTAGTGTGAGATGTCAACTGATACGTACAATTATCTTAACAATTTTATGTAATAAAATTCCATAATTGGGAAAAAAGCAACTGTTTCGTTTGTACGAAACAGTTAAGCATCATCCTGAGCAAATCAATATTAGTCGAGCATTGTGATAATGCACGACATGGTGGATGGAGGTAATTTAGGGATTCTTATTCATTCAACTCCTTAGAGCTTCGACAATTACTGGGAGCTTGTGAGCATGACAGCCATTAAAAAACAACCTTGCATTCATCACAATTTTTGTTTGTAGAATATTCCTACTTTGTAAAAGCTTGCATAAAATTCGACTTAGGAATAACTTGGTGGGTCGAAAAAACCAGAGTCACCAAAAAGCTTTGGCGAAAAGAGAGGATTCTGTAAGATATTTAATTTTTTCTAACAAAATTAAAACATAAACTTGAACAACGTTGAATAACCATATTGCGACACAAATATGAAAAGATGATATATATAAGATGTTTAAGAAATCCAATCACGTACAATGTACATCATACATGTAGGATAGCTATCATGGAAAAATTAAAGAATCAAAATAAAATTACATCAAATATAAATGTATTTATTGTCTAGTATTGTTGCCACGCATTGGTACTGCGTACTCCTAGAGTGGAATTGGAAGGTCTTGTGTTCAAAGTTGAACATCTAGTCGTGGTAACTACGTTTGGACATGTTGGAATGCTTATCTTACAATGGTTGATCTAGTACATGTTCTTGTGCCACATGTTCCTGCGCATCCTCTCCATATAACCAACCAAGTGAATCCTCTATAGTAGGCTTTTCAGTGTCCACCGCCCAATCAGATATGCGGCCAATCTCATCCAAACAATTAGCCTCAACATCAATGGGTCTCTTCCAATTGCGTGATCAACGGTTTCAAGGTTGTATAAACCAATGTTATCAGAACTGAACCAGTGGTTGAACCGGCCAACCTCGGGAACCGGAACTAGACAAAAAATGGGAAACAAACCGGTTGAGCAAAAATACATAAAACATTCATATTTTCAAAACATACATATATATCCACGTGCATCCATGTGAATTCAAACCATTATACACAAATATGCAAATTTTCTCATGTATATAGCAAGTAAGAGTGTATAAAACCAAAATAGCATCGATTGCAAATACATATCGAAAGAAAAGTACATCAACAAAGATGTTATAAATGCCCTATAAAGTCAAAATATAAGCATATGACTGTAGTCTAGACTCTAGAATCTACAATCTAATGATTTTAATCATATATCAGAATTAGCTGAGTCCTCATGCTCAAACTCAGAGTCATCATCTACATCTTCAACATGAGCATGGGTTGACTCCCCTAGGCTTGAAGGCACTTGTCTAACTGCAACATCAATGTTCACATCCTCTTGTGGAAGAGAGCCCAAGTCCATCAACAACTAAATGTGATTGATATGGAGGGTGGGAGCCTCCTTTTATAACATTAGAAGGGTAGTGGGTGAATTAAACAACTCACACACGGACCCTATTTTTTATTTTATTGAAAGAATTTGAAATTAGCTGTTTTTAGGGTTCCTTGGCATTTTGTACAGAATCAGTCAGTTTTGTATTGAACTGGCTGGTTTGGAGAAAACCGGGTAGTTTTGTACGGAACCGGCTGGTTCAGTCTTGAAACCGGCAAAAAACGGTTCGAGTGCGTGATTTGACTCGGTGAAGCTTGTAAACCGGTCCAACCGGCGGGTTTTTTCAAAACTGGTTGGGTTCTTATAACATTGGTATAAACACCACATAATTCAGGGTTATAGTCCAACCTGTGTATTTTTAAGTGTTTTCTCAAAAACACTCTAGCTACACTCATAACCCAAAGCATTACAGATTTTGTTGAACACTTGCATGCAAAAATATTCTGTACTTGGTATTTATGCACCATAGTTATTCCGCCAAACATCTATGAGAAATAAGGGGAAAAGGAAAGAAATAAATTACATTGCCATCCATTACCAAAAAGGGGGAAAATGCAATAAAATTTGTATAAAAATTGCTTCCCCAGTTTTCCTTCCTTGAAATGTCATGCCGTGGCCAAATATTCTAGCAAACCTTAGAAGTTAGATATCATTGCATCTCATTCAATATGGTTAGGTGTTCATTGGCACTGACACCATCCTATAGGTATATAATCTTGACTTCAGTCATTGTTATTCCTGACATTATTATTGTTGTTGCTGCTGCTGCCGTTGCTGTTATATATGTGTGTTTGCAATGTGACCATAAAGTCATGATACTTTTCATATTTCACTATATTTGATTTAGCACCCATTGTGTTGAATGGGTATGAACAGTTGAACTTAATTGCATATTTGCTTATAAGAACATATTAGATTCAAATGTTTTAAACATAAAATAGCCATTATGATATTAGAGCAACCAATATAAAACTCTCCACTTAATTATCTAGTGAGCATTGTGAGTGAAACACGCTTAGAATATGCCCTGAAATTTTCCAAACTTGGCTGACTACTAAATGTTTTTTTTCTCATGTTCAGTTCCAGGTAATATGCAAATAAAAAATTTACACTAAATTATAAGAGCCACATCATATTATTGCAGCCAATTTAGTCACTTAATGAATCTATTGTATCCACCATTGCTAAGCAACCATTGACACATAATTGAAATCAATGGTATGGTGGAATGAACTTAGCTGCCAGAAATTGAGGGTCATTTTCCTATGTTATTTTTTTGTAGCTTGGAAAACATTAGAGCATTGCTGTAAATTTGTCATTGTGGTGTCACTTTAGCCACATTTAAACATCACAATTTTGATCACGCATCCCTATGACCATATTGGTTATATTGACAGAATTAAAGTGATTTTTAAAAAACAATTTCAACCACTTATCAAGTCGAGCACTCATTCTTCAGCTAGGAATCTGCATTAGCAAGCAAGATAATTTGAATCCACATCAACTTGCCCCATTGACAATTTGCTTACGTGGACATCACTTCGGTGATGTTATAATGCTTTTTATCTTGAAGGAAAAGTTTTTTTGGGCCACTTAAGTGTCTTTGAAAACATCCCTTGAGTGACATTACAGTGCGAGTTGGCTAAAAATGACACATGTTACAATTAACCTCGTTAAAGTGGCATTAAAAACAAAACAAAAAAAACTAGCAATTTGTTTCCATTCCCCTACCTGAACATTATCATGTTTATACCTATGTATACGAAGCTTCAATCTCATTTGTCTTTTTTCAGGGCTCATACAAATATAAATTAGTTGCCTCCACCTATGCACGCTTGGAGCATATTCATGGCGGGACGTCTTTCTGTGATATATTCTAATATACTTCAACAATTTTGGATCCCGTAGTTGATCTAAACAGCTTTGACAAGTAGGACACAATTTGGACACTGCATCGCAACTATGGGACCCTCCCATTTTACATATTATTGTAGTCAATGATATTGCATCTCATGGCATGATAAAACCACAGATATATATTTTCCTCTTCAATTGCTAATCTATATACTTGTAAATGACAATGATAAATATTGCCAATAATCCTTGTAAGAGTTTTAGTGCGGTGATACTTAGTTTTGAAGTTCCAAATTCCAGTGTGCCTCAATTGTAAATTTGAAGAAGGTTAACTAAAAGGTACCCTTTTTAGGCTAGATATGTTAGATTGTTTTCTCTTTCCAAAACTAAATTGATTAGAGAAAATCTAGGGTAGTTGCAACTATGAGTTGTTTTATAGAGTTGCACCTAACAACTAATAAGTTCATGGGCATCCTTCTAAATTTTAGAAAAAGATTGCTTATGAATTATATAGGAAATCCCAGTCTTATAGTGGAAAATGGGTTACTCTTCTTTACATCACTATGCAAAAAAACCATTGCTTCTCAAGCTTTGGCTCTTCTTTCACAAATGATTCAAATGTGATTGGAGTGGTTATACATGAGCAAGAGTTATCATAGCAACAATAAGCATGATTCCATAAGCTTGGTTGTCTTGGTTAGCTATATTAAGTTGACATGATGTTAGTTCATAACATATTTTCTCTAAAGTAGAGGCTAGTCTATAATAATGTCTGTTAAATTTGTGAACCATTGATCTACAAGCAAATGAAAACAATTGAGAAATAGAATTATGCAATGGAATATTAAAGACAATGTACACTGAACAAGACAAATTTGAGACAAATCTGATAAGAATTGATTAGTTAATTACAATATTAATCTCTGTTCATTCTAATAGTAATACAATGGTGTTACAATAAGAAGAATTCAAATCATGTGGATAAGATTTGAATCTACCAACTAAACTTGACTGACTGGCTAAATTAGTGTGTCTAAATCACTGTCGAAGCTCACTAGTCTAACTCCAGATGTCTAAATCAGTTCTACAATCAGTTAACTGATGAGGTAGGTGGAAAAGGCACCACTCCCCATGCAGGCATGCAAAACTGACGCTAGAGTAACTAAGAGTAATCTATTTGATTGAAATTGGAGGTTGACTCAGTAAAGTGCCTACCTACCACAACCAACTGATGGAGGCTGTTGGAAACACTCAAAGTGGCTCCTAGAATGTAGGGATTTGCACTGGTGGCACCAATGACACTGGTGGCACCAGTGGCGCCATTGTCATGGTAGCACCAAACTCTAGCAAATGACTCCTAAGTTAGGCAAGATGATCAATTAGACTATATATGGACAAGGAAGGATTAATTAATCATATTTGCTCCAATTTGTAGCACTATGCAGCAATGCAGTATCTTGGTTCTTTTGTGCAGCAACATCTTGAGACTGTGCATGTGAACCTCTCAATTTTCTTTCGATCTGATGATTGTTCTTTTTGTTTCTTCTTTCTGGAGGAGGAATGGAATGATCAATTTTGTTCTTCAGTGGACCAAATTGTTGATCATTCGCTATCATCAAGTAGCATTTCCCTAGAAGTTTGTTGCACCACTCTGTAGATAGTGAAGCTGTGTGAGAGAGTGCAACATGTTCATTCTGATATTGGGACCATGTTCTCCTTCTGTCCTCTGGGTTCCCAACACCATCCCCCATTGCTTCAATGAGTTTTTTAGCCCATTTAGGCCTAGGAGGCCACTGATTTGGAATGGGAGTTGGATTTGGATCTAGATTCTCATGAGGTACAACCTCAATATCAAGATCATGTTAATCTCGGTCCTCTTCATATGAATCTGAAACATAAGATAAAATATCATCATCAAATGGAAATGGAAGAGTGTTTATACCTCCTTTTGCTTCAGATTATGGTGGATCAAGCAACTGATCTTCTTCAAACTGAACACTGTGCTCTATGAAGCACTCCTAGTTGCAAGTTCCATCAATTTATATGCTTTTGCATCCTCAGCATGTCCCAGCAGTGTGCATTCGCTACTCTGGGCTTGGAAGGCATTTTCCTTGTCTATAGGAATTCTGGCGCAAGCTTTGGAACCAAAGACTCTCAAGTGAGAGACATCATGATTATTCCCATGTAGTGCTTCGAAAGGAGTGGCCCCAATCATTGATTTGTGAGGCACTCTATTATGTATGTATGAAACACAGTTTATAGCTTCAACCCAAAGATAATGAGAAGATTCTTGGCTTGGAGAAGATAGGTTTTCGTCTCCTTCAATGATCTATTTTTCCTCTCAACCACACCATTCTGTTGTGGTGTGTATGCAATTGAGTGTTCCATTCGAATCCCCTTTGATTCACAATACTGCTGAAAATCTCTTTTAATGTATTCACCTCCATTATCTGATGTAATGAACTTAATCTTCTATTTGAAACTATTTTTAGTCAAGGCTTTAAAAACTTTAAAAATTTCGAATGCCTTTGATTTCTATTTCATAAAATATATCCAACAAAACCTTGAACAATCATCAATAAAAGTAAGGAAATACCTGGAACCATTGATTGATGTTGGAGGCATTGGTCCTGAAACATCACTGTGTATCAGATGAAGTGTAGAGGTAGCTCTAGTTGCCTTCCCAACTTCATACCTCTTCTTCGGATGCTTACCTACCAAGCAACCAGAACATACTCCGTCTGATATTTGGATGAGTGGCAAGCCCTCAACCATTTTGTCATTGTGAAGTTGTTGGAGATATTTGAAATTGAGATGCCCAAATCTCTCATGCCACAGCTTGTTGATGTTATTGGCATGAGTCAATAAAGCTGTTGGGTGTGAAGTTGACAGTAAATGGGATAACTCATATGCCTTTGAGACATGGTTAGCAAACGCTTTCGTTATGAGATTTCCAGTAGATTTTTCAGTGATTTCTACTGAGTCAGAGTTGAATGTAACTCTCTTGGGAGAGCTTGTATGAATCATTTGATAAACAGACGATAATTTTGCTACAAGAGGGGACACATAGAGTACATTCTTGAACTCACCATGTTGGATTTTAATAGAACCTCTCCCACCAGCTGGGATTTGGGAGTCATCTCCCATATGAATGCTAGGTCCTCCTGATAGAGTGAGAGTGGTGAAGGATTCCTTGGAGGGAACCATGTGATTGGATGCTCCAGAATCTATCAAGTAAGCTTTTGACTAAGTGAGGCCTACCTTCAAGGCATGGCGCATCTCATGATCTTTTGTCTGTTTTCCAGCATCATAATTCTTTGCTCCTTGTGGGAGGGAAATATTGTTCTGTTCAAGGAGTGTTGACAGCTGGTCGATCATCTTCTTCATGCACTGGCTCTCTGGATGAAAGCCTCTCATACAATATGGACACTTAGTCTTCTCGAATTTTTTCTTTTTCTTCGAACCCAAGGCTCCATCGAAAGATCTTTGATTATCTTTTGGCTTCGAATCAATGTTTTTGGTCTCGTTCCCTTTGTGCTTCCTTGTTGCTTACGCATTGTTCGAGTCCGTCATCAAGAGTGCTTGATTCTTGGAGATTTGAATCACTCCCATTTGAACCAATTTATCTTGCTCTTGTATTAAGGACTCAACAAAAACATATAGAGAAGGCATCTTCCAATTAGGGATGGAAGCTCTTCCAGAATGGAATGTAGAGAGAAAGATTGAGTACTCTGAGCCAAGCTTGCGCAACGCTAACAACACAAGTTTCTCGTCTTTCCTCTCTAATCCACATTGTTTGCATTGTAGTACTAGTGACTTGTATTTTGTAAAGAATTGCTGAATATATTCGAAACTGCTGGGCTGTAGAGTAATGAGCGCATTCTCCAAAATATGCCCTCAAATCTCATCTTGTTTTCCAAACAAAGATTCAAGCTTATCCCAAGCTTCCTTCGGAGTCGTTAGTCCCTCAAGGTCGAACAAAAGATCCCAGGAGATATGAGTGCACATGGAGCCGAAGGCTTCATCAAGTTGATTCAAAAATTTGTTTTTCTCAACATTCTGTTGGGGTTCAGTTTCTCTGCCCATTGTCATCCTAAACAGACCAAGCTTGCGCAAGGCTACCCGCATATCTGCCCTCCAATCAGTGTAGTTGAATGTTGTAAGGATTCGGGGTACAACAGCTGAAGAATCCATCTTTTTGTATATTGAACAGTCAATTCCGCAAGAATCTATGTAGGTACATACAAATAACACTACAAAAACCAATTCAATTCGCAATCATGTTAGTGTCAAGCCTTTCCACCTCGACATGTACACTTTCTCAGAGTTCGTCACACTTGGATAGACTTCTCTGGACAGAATCTAGAGGGAGCAATGCTATGATTCCAAGATTTATGTGGAAACTCAGCTTCTTCTGGTGTACAATGGAGATCAAACAAGACTTGCTGCTAGCCTAAATAAGGATTTGATACCATGTTAAATTTGTGAACCATTAATCTATAGGAAAATGAGAGCGATTGAGAAGTAGAATTATTCAGTGGAATATCAAAGACAATGTACATTGAACAAGACAAATTTGAGACAAATCTGATAAGAATTAATCAGTTAATTACAACATTAATCTCTATTCATTCCAACAGTAATAAAATGGTGTTACAATAAGAATAATTCAAATCATGTGGATAAGATTCGAATGTACCAGCTAAACCTGATTGACTGGCTAACTTAGTGTGTCTAAATCACTGCCGTAGCTCACTAGTCTAAATCCAGATGTCTAAATCAATTTTACAATCAGTTAACTGATGAGGTAGGTGGAAAAAAATGCCACTCCACATGCATGCATGCAAAACTGATGGTAGACTAATTGAGAGTGATCTAGCTGTTTGTAACTAGAGGTTGACTCAGCATAACTGCCTACCTACCACAACCAACTGATGGAGGTTGCTGGTGGCACTTAGAGTGTCTCCTAGAATGTAGGGATTAGCACCGGTGGCACCAATGGCACCAATGGCACCAAACTCTACTAAATGACTCCTAAGCTAGACTATATATGGACAAGGGAGGATTAATTAATTATAATAGTGTCTACTGTGACAAACTAATTCTTGGGTAAAAATAGTTCGATATTAAAATCTAATTAAGCAATAAACATCATTTGTGCTCCCAACATCAAGATCAAGTTGTTGAAATAGCAGTGGTAAAAGTATTTGAACCTTGGTTCCCATCCTAAAACCCACGATGAAGAATTACAATTTCTATAACTTTTGCAGTACTACCATTCTAAATATTGAAATAATCACAATGTTAATAACACTGATATTACCATATGTAGGAACATCTTATACAGATTTGACAACTGATGAAATAATTTCATGATCAAGTTGGGCATGTAATAAAAAATGTATAGTTTTTAATGTTTATAGGAGAAAGGCAATCTTCAACTCACACACCTACAACATAGAAACTGGACTTTGTTATTGTTGAACTAAAGAATAAATTTGATGAATGAGTGAAGAATAAGAAGGAAAAATAATAACCTAAACAACAAGAATATTTGAAACATCTCTTCATTTACCAATACAAAACCCTTCCATATGTCAGTATATTGGTCCATCATTGCCCCTTGCAATTCAAGGTCACATTGGCCAAGAGATCACCCACATTTAGTTCACTGTTATAACTAAATGAATAATTGTTCTTCTTTAAAAGGAGTATGTCTAGCTAGTTATCAATTTAGGTACCATGTTCTTTTGAATATACACATCATGGAAGACTATATAAGAGCATCAACATTAGTTCTTTATGGAATAGAAATCATCTCTCATTCTTGATGTGATGATCACTATGGATATTTACTATATTAGCCTAGAGAAATTCTTGATTCCCCCTTGGAGAATCTTGATGATGAAGTAGAGGATTCCACGTAATTCTTTGATTGGGACAAAAACTTGTGTCTGGGACTTGAAGTTGTTTTCTTGCTTGTCACAACCAATTTCTTCTACAACCAAGACCAACTTGAAGGCATTGTTGTCTAATGAGATCAAATTATGGTACTTCATCCCTCTTCAAATGTGAGGAAATCAACCATTATGAATGTACAATGGATGAGAATTCATGAACTTGTAGTGATTGTTCACATTCTAGTTCAATGTTTGTGCAAAGGTTCATTGAGGCTTGATTGAAAATGAGATTAATGAATGACTCTCTATAGTTAATAAATACAAAGCCTAACCCATCATAGAATTCCCCAACTATGTCATAGGTAGAGGGGGTGATTGGTTTTGATCCCTGAAAATGGCATGGGTGAAACACATTTGTAATTGTTTCAACTAATGTGTTATATAACGAGCAACAAAATGCATAAATGTTTATAATTAAAATGCAATATCCATTTGTGGAATCTTAAAGGAACAAATTTAGAGAGCCATAAACTAGGAGGGTTATTTTTGTAGAATTCTTTTCACATTTTGAATGATTGAAAGTAGCATTTTCGTTGTGCCTCTTTCTATCTTTGCATTTGGGTTTGAAAATGATAATGAAATGTAGAAATTCAGGTTACAATGGGCTTGTGTGAATGGCATGGGTGAAACACATTTGTATTTGGTTCAACTAATGTGTTATATAATGAGCAACAAAATACATAAATGTTTAATTAAAATGCTATAGCCATTTGTGGCATCTTAAAGGGACAAATTTAGAGAGCCGTTAACTAGGAAGCTTCTTTATTTTTGTATAATTTATTTTGCACATTTTGAATGAGTGAAAAAAGTAGGCATTTTTTCTATACCTTTTTCTATCCTTTCATTTGGGTTTGAATATGAAAATGAAAATGTAGAAATTCAGGTTACAGTGGGCTTGTGTCAACTATTAGTCCATCTATAGACAATCAAGTTAATTCAAGTGTCAAAATAATTACTTTTGATGTACAAGGGTCTTCATCTTTGAGGAGGTCCCCTAATATTAATTGCCTCACTATTTGTTTTGAATTATTTATACATGATTGTGGGTGCATGTAATGATGGAAGAAAATGAATGACATATTTATTTAACCCCAAACCCAAACTCACCAATTTTGATGTACCTCATCTAACCAAGCTCGATTCTTCAATACTTACAAAAGTAACAATAATCATACAAATCAAGTTTAGAAATGAGATTAGACAATAAATGCATCATCCAAGTCCTTCAAAGATGTCATGGAAGAATCACATTCTTTTGAAGAGGCATCTTTTGCTTTTGTTTTTCAAAGATGCTCTTCCACCTCTTCGTTGGCCCCAAAGTTAGTGATTAACGGGTTCTATGATATGCATAATAAAGTATAAGAAGAAAACAAATAAATTTCTTCACATTGTGTCTAGCTCGTTGGCTATTGGTGTAGCAGTTGAGTTACTTACAATGTGAGCTTATCTTCACTTTGAGAATACTTGATTATATGGTGAAAGGCAACTATGAGAAGTTGGAAACTCGTTTGCAACCCCACCTCCACTTCACTTCCAATCCCACATCCTCATTTTTCATTAGAAAACATACACATTAAATTGACAATCCTTTTTTTTAAAGTTTACAGTACCATTTGTTCAATAAGATCATAATAATCATATATACACATTGTGCATATTGTTTTCATCTCATTCGATTTTCCTTTCAATATTTTTATTTTTATGATAAATGAGCCTTTGAAGGGTTTCATGTCATTGTTGATGTTGTATTATTGATATTATTCTCTATCAATCCATGGTTGAACACTATCAAGTCCACCATGGACAACAACCTATGGAGGAAAAGCAAACTAATGTAAGCAACCAAACTATAATCATATAAACTTTAGAAATATAAGTACTTTTAGATGCATAATTATTTTAACCTCAATAATATAAATATCAATATATTTTCCCTCTAGTATTGGTTTAGATCTTGCTCCAAGTTTAACATTTAATGTTAAAATTTGTTAGTATCGATATTTTAACATAAGAAATAGTGCAAACCTAGATGTATTGTTGAATTCATCCTTTATAATCCATTTTTACAATACTTACCAACCTCCTCTCGAGGTCACTACCCTCTTTACTGTCAACTACCTCATTCAAAGTTGTCCTTTTCAATATCGTGGAGCAACCATCATAGTTACATATGTATCATCATACATGCGTGTCATCATTGATGTTGTATTCTTTACATTATCAATCCAAGATTGAACACTATCAAGTCCACCATGTACACCAACATATGTAAGAAAATAAAACTAATGTAAGCAACCAAAGTATAATCATATAAAGTTAAGAAATACAAGTAATTATAGGAAGAACTACCCTCCATAATATATAAATATTATATATTTACCTTCCTCTTATCACTTCAAATCTTGCATCAGGTTTAACATTTAACAAGAAAAAATGTTTTTTTTGTTGAGCTAGAGGAATCGGAAACGACGCCAGTTTCATACTTGTGTGACACAGGGTGATTCCGACAACTACCACTATAACCCCTACGTGTGACCAGTTGGGGGCTCAACCTTCACGCACGTTTCTTCGAGACCCTAACCGTTGACTTGCTTAACAACCTGTACACCTTAACAGAACATGCAGTTTCCAATTGGCTTACATCCCTGCCCCTTTAACAGGAAAAATTATTACTATTGACATTTTAACATAATAAAAAATGTATGTCTAGATGCAGTGTTGAATTCATCCTTATTGCACATTTTTAGAATACTTACCAACCTCCTCCTAAGGTCCATGCCCCCATTAATGTTAACTACCTCATTGTTGTCCTTTCCATATCTTGGATCAACCATCATCGTTACATATGTCTTGTCTTGAACATATATGTTGTTATTTTTGTTGTATTCTTGACATTATTCTCCATCAATCCAAGGTTAAACATTATCAAGTCCATCATGGACACCAACATATTGAAGAAAAGAAAACTAATGTAAAAAACCAAAGTATAATCATATAAAGTTAAGAAATATAAATAATTCTAAATGAGAAATCATTTACCCTTCATAATACATAAATATTAACGTATGTACCCTCATCTATCATTGGTTAAGATCTTGTGTCATTAACATTTAGCAATAACATTTATTAGTATTGGCATTTTAACATATGAAATAGTGGAAATAAGTCTAGAGTTGTAGTGTTGAATTCATCATTCAATGTGCATTTTTATAATACTTACCAACCTCCTATTGAACTCCTTGCCCCCTAATCATCAACTTCATTGTTGTCCTCTTCAATACCTTGAGTCAGTAAACATATCTACATAGATTGGTGGACCTCAACCAGGGAGATTCAAAGCGAGCACTTGCTAACATAGAACAAGCCAAATGCCTAGTAAAATTGGAAACAACCCACTTAGCTAACCCCTTGGAATTAATGATCTCCTAATATATATCTACATACACTTTACGTTACATTTGATCATAGATTCAACATTTCAATGCACCTCATCAGGCATGGGATATAAGGCAATAATTATCTCCATATAAGGTAATGGAAAGGAATAGGAAGATAAGGTGACAACCTATATCTTCCTATACACCCCTTTTTTTTCCAAGATTTTAACCAAGGAGTGATAGTCGTCCTTACAACTGATTTGTTTTCCTCGATTAATGACTCTCTTCAATGCATAACAATAATTCTTAGATAATTATAACATTGGAAAACATAACGTAATGTGTTATGAAGATTAAAATAAAACACTATACAAGGATACATGAAAACATTAGGACTTACAAACTTTCCTTTAAAGAGAATATAGCCTTCATAACTAAGTTTATGGGCTTCAAAAATATCCACCCATGACTTGGTTGCAATTATAGTGTCCTTCAACCTATGAAAATGGTGATATCTTTGTTTAGAGGAATGTTACGAACCATAAATTTAATTATTTGTCTAGCTATATCACAATCATAATAAAATTACAAAGATTTCACAATCGTTGTCTTAATAGAAGTGTACTAATATTATGATTTGTTCTCTAACATCTTTTCTTGGGTTTTTTTTATCCTCTTTCTTTAGTAAATCTCATTCATACTCAAGGATGATAGTGATATGTATAGTAGTATTTGTCTTGCTCCTCTACCAAATGTTTCCTACCATAGATTCAACTTTCTTTAGGTTAAATATTGGACAATAACACATGTGAAATATGAGCGTGGTTTTCAATTTTGTAGCTTGACTTCTAATGTACGTTGTAAATGTGGGTGAAAAAAGGGTGTTTGTCATTTCGTACAATTCCCTGAAGAATGTTTTGTTAAATTAGTAGCAACAAGTAAGGTCTTCTTGCATGCATAAAACTTAAATTAGGAAACCAGATGTATTTAATTTACTTTTCCTAAGTTTACTTTGGAAAAATAAATTAAAGTGATATAAATTAACTTTAGCGAACCACTAGTTAAAGTGAAAGTGAAATTAGGGTTTTCGCTTTACCTAAAGTTATAAAAGAGAGATCAATTGGTGGAGAGAACACACACACTTGTATTCCGATAGAGACAGGATACAGGAAGGGAGAGAAAGACAAACAGAGGATTTAGTTGATAAGACAGAGGAGCGAGCAGCAGGATCACCGAGCTTCATACAGCTAGGTCGTACACTCACATAGGAGGGTGTTGAGGTTTAGCTAGGATTTGCCCAGTGATTCTGTCGGGTACTGCATTCGTCGGGTTTGGGTGAATTTCAGTGATTGTAAAAGTTCCATATTTTCTCATAATAAAATCTATATCTGACTGTTGCACCGGTTTTCCCATCTTGGGTTTTTCCAGGGGTTTCCATACCCAAAATAATAGTGTCAATATTGTGACGTGATGTTGTGATTTATTTCTCAGTTTTATATTCCGCTGCATAATGTAAAAGATATTCATGTGTGGTTATTAGTTGATATTTTGCATGCACTATTTAGCCCTAGTTGAATATTAAAGGAAAATTTACATGGTATCAAAGCTCTGGTGAGCTAAAGCTGATAGATTTGCAGCAACAATGATAGATAGGGGGTAGATCTATAGGAAGACAAAAAGATATACTTCCAGATCTAGGGTTTGACAGTTACACTTCACTATGGCCATGCAGTTGAGAGTTGAGGATAGACACCAGGGTGATCAGATATTTCCTACATGGAAAGAAAGGATCACAAGGATCCTGGACGTCAGTGATGCAGAGGAGCACATTGACTCCACGAAGGTTGCACCCACAGATCCGGCAAATCTAGCAGCTTGGAAGAAGATTGATTCCAGAGCCATGTTGATTATCATGGATGGAGTGAAGGACCATAGAGTCCCTCACCTTTCTGGTAAGAAGACTGCGTTAGAAATGTGGAAAGCTTTGGAGAGTTTGTACTAGAGCAAGAACGAGAATCAGAGGATGGTTTTGCAAGAGAGGATGCGTAGCACCAAGATGACTAGGAGAGAAGGAGTGGTTCCTTATCTCATGAGGCTCACATAGATCAGGGATGAGCTTGGAGCTGTTGGATTAAGACTGATGATGAGGAGCTAGTTTGGATAGCCCGCAACGGCTTCTCTAAGCCATGGGACACCTTTGTCAAAGGTGTTGTGGCTAGGGAGAAGCTCCATAATTGGAAAAGACTATGGGATGACTTTGTGTAGGAGGAGACCCGCATGGGTCAAGGATCAGGTTCATCCCGCAGTGCCCCACAGATTGTAGATGAGGAGGCTCTAGCTCTTACAGGGAAGAGAAAGGGGAAGGCAAAGAGGAAGAAGGATGGTAAGAATAACCTTGACATATCAAAGGTCAAGTGTTTTATATGCCACAAGCATGAACACTTTTCCTCCTAGTTCCCAGATAGGAAGAAGAAGAGTAACACTTAGATGGCTAGATTTGCAGAGGTGGATGAGTTCAACAGGAAATTCGATGAGGAATTTTGTTTGATATCTTGCATGGAAAACACCACAGGGAGCAGCGTATGGTACATTGACAGTGGAGCATCTAGTCACATGATTGGACAATATAGATTCTTCAAAGACTTGCAGGAGGGTGGAACAAGGATCCACGTTGAGTTGGGTGATGATGCACGGTATCAAGCGTAGGGATTTGGCACTGTTTCATTTGAGAGGGAGTCTGGAAAACCCCTCAGTTTATCTGATGTGTTATATGTTCTAGGATTGACCAAGAACCTTATATCAGTCTCCACTCTGGAGGACAAGGGATATCAGGTGAATTTCCGTGACCATAGAGTGTATATCAGGCCCAAGGGGTCAGACAGGAGCTTGGATCGGGTGATTGGAAGGAGTGGGAAAGTGTATAGATTACACTTTGACCTGCAAAGGCTCTAGTCAGCAGCAACAACAGTCATGGTGAGTTGTGGCATAGGAGTATGGCACACTTACACCATAGAGCACTGAAGCATTTGAGACAGGTAGTCATTGGAGTTCCTCAGGTACAGGAGGAAAAGCATAACCACTGCAAGGGCTGTGCTTTGGGGAAGAGCATCAAGAATCCTTTCCCACAGAGTGAGCACAAGTCTAAGGAGCCCTTGGACTTGGTGCATTCAGATGTATGTAGACCTATGAGTGTCCATTCGTTCACTAGTTACAGTTACTATGTAACCTTCATCGATGACTATTCTAGGAAAACCTGGATCTATTTCTTGAAGGCCAAGTCAGAGGTCTTTGAGAGGTTTTGAGAGTTCAAGACTCTTGTGGAGAACCAAACGGGAAAGAATATTCGGGTGTTGAGGACAGACAACGGGGGTGAGTATACTTCCAATGAGTTCATGGAGTATTGTTCGACTGAGGGAATCAAGAAGGAGCACACTGTGCCCCATACTCCACAACAGAATGGAGTTGCAGAGTGGAAGAATAGGACTATGGTTGGAGTAGCCAAGGCCATGCTATGTGATCAGGGATTACCACTATTCCTCTGGGCCGAGGCATACAGGACTGCAGTATACATTCAAAACAGGTGTCCCCACACAGCCTTGGGGAGGAGGTCTTCACAGGCACTAGGCCACATGTGAGTCACATTCCCATATTTGGCAGTGCCTGCTATTGTCATGTTCATGCTGACAATAGGAAGAAGTTGGACCCTTCTGGAGAGAAGGGGTTACTTGTTGGTTACAACAAGATTTTGAAGGCATATAGAGTTTACATTTTGCTTGTAGGAGGATCATTGTGAGAAGGGGTGTCCAGTTCGATGAGGACAGGGCCTTGTAGAGATCTCTGGACTTACCAGCAGAGGAACAACCAACACAGGAGTCGAGAGTCAAGTTGGAGGAGCCAGATGTAAAGGTACAGGTACAGACACGGAGCACAGGTTCTAGTGGTCAAAGGGAGTCAAGTGGAAAGGATCCTTCAGTCATTGGCTTGAAGGATGAGTTGAAGCATGAGACGGATATTCAGCCACCGTAGCAGGTTGACACTAGGCTAAGGCCTAAGTGGTTTAGATCCGCAGTGTAGGATTCTAGGCAAGTAGATCTTCCATAGACATCTTTTAGATGGAGTGTACCACCAAAGAGGCTTAGTTATATGGCACTGATGATCGAGTTGATTAACCCTGAACCTTCTAATTTCGGGGAGGCTGCACAACATGATGTGTGGCAAGAAGCTATGGTTGAGGAGTATGACTCCATTATGGAAAACCATGTTGGGAGGTTGTGCCGAGGCCACAAGGTAAAAGGGTGGTGGGATCCAGATGGATCTACAAGGTGAAGCATGCAGCAGACGAAAGCATGGAGAAGTACAAGGTGCACTTTTTGGCAAAGGGGTTTCACAGAAGGAGGGTATTGATTATGAGGATACCTTTGCCCCTGTTGCCAGGTATTCTTCCATTCAGAGCATTATCTCACCAGCAGTTGAGATGGGTTGGTGTGTCCATTGGATGGATGTCAAGACTGCCTTCCTCAATGGAGTGATAGAGGAGGAGGTGTATATTGAGCATCCAAAGGGGTTTGATGTGGAGAATAAGGAGACGCATGTATGCAGACTGCATCGATCTCTTTAGGGGCTCAAGCAGGAACCTCGAGCATGGTACTCAAGGATTGACAGCTATCTACGTGAGATGGGATTTCAACAGAGTGAGGCTGACCACAACCTGTACTTATTCACATGTGAGGTGCCTCTCATACTGGTACTATATGTGGATGATCTATTTTTGACAGGATATGAGAGGCTGGTTGGAGACTGAAAGTCTAATCTTGCAGTGGAGTTTGAGATGAAGGACCTTGGGTTGATGCATTACTTTTCGGGCTTGGAGGTTTGGCAGAGAGATGGATGCTTCTTCATCGGACAGGGGAAGTATGCAATAGAGATCCTGAAGAGATTCAAGATGGAGGACTGCAAGCCTATGGCCATACCTCTAGTTTCCAACTGGAGGAAGATTGATGCATCAGGGTCAGACGGATTTGATCCTACCTTGTATCGTCAGCTTATCGGATCGCTTATGTATCTGGTCAACACTCGACCAGACATCAATTTTGCAGTCAACTCTTTAAGTCAGCTCATGGTGGACCCTCAAAGAGTGCATCGGACGGCTGTGAAGCACATACTTCGCTACATCAGCGGTACAGTGGAGCATGGATTGGTTTATGAGCACAGAGGGAGTGTACAGTTAGCAGGTTTCACTGATGTTGAATGGGCATGATGTGTAGAGGACCGAAAGAGTACTTCAGGTTGTTGCTTCAGCATTGGATCAAGGGTTGTCTCTTGGTTCAGTAGGAAGCAAAAGTCAATTGCATTGAGCTCGTCAGAGGCTGAGTACATGGCATCCAGCATGGCTGCTTGTGAGGGTATGTGGCTGAGGAAGTTACTTGCAGGGTTGTTTGAGTGTGAGCTAGAGGCTACAATAGTTCACTATGACAATCAGAGTGGCATCAGGCTATCTGAGAATCCAGTGTTCCATGACCAAAGCAAACACATAGACATCAGATACCACTTCTTGAGAGATTGTGTTCAGAGAGGAACCATTTGGTTGGAGTACATACAGACAGATGAGCAGGTGGCAGACATTTTCACCAAGGCACTTTGCAGACAAATTTTTGTGAAGTTCAGGGATAAGTTGGGGTTGCTACCGAATCCCTTCTTTGTTGAGAGGGAGTGTTAAACTAGTAGCAACAAGGAAGGTCTTCCTGCATGCATGTGTTGTTGCATGCAGAAGACTTAAATTAGGAAACCAATTGTATTTAATTTACTTTTTCTAAGTTTACTTTGGAAAATAAATTAAAGTGATCTAAATTAATTTTAGTGAACCACTAGTTAAAGTGAAAGTGAAATTAGGGCTTTTTCTTTACCACTAGTTAAAGTGAAAGTGAAATTAGGGTTTTCGCTTTACCTAAAATTATAAAAGAGAGATCAATTGGTGGAGAGAACACACACACTTGTATTCCGACAGAGACAAGATACAGACATGGAGAGAAATTCAGACATAGGATTTAGCTGAGAAGACGGAGGAGAGAGCATCAGGATCACCAAGCTCCGTACAGCTGGCTCGTACACTCACATAGGAGGGTGTTGAGGTTTAGCTGGGATTTGCCCAGTGATTCTGCCGGGTATTGCATTCACCTGGTTTGGGTGAATTTGCAGTGATTGTAAAAGTTCCATATTTTCTCATAATAAAATCTATATTTGATTGCTACACCAGTTTCCCATCTTGGGTTTTTCCGGGGGTTTCCATACCCAAAATAATAGTGTCAATATTGTGATGTGATGTTGTGATTTATTTCTTAGTTTGATATTCCACTGCATACTATAAAACATATTCATGTGTGGTTATCAGTTGATATTTTGCATGCACTATTTAGCGCTAGTTGAATATTAAAGGAAAATTTACATGTTTCATTTCCTAGAAAATGAACAATTCAATGAAAATCATAAGAACAATATGTGATATTTGTTATGTGGGAAGTGGGTAATGCAATATTATTAAATAAATACAAGGGAAAAAAATTTGTTACTTACTAGTGATAACTGGATCTTTCATGGCGACTGTCATTGTCCATTTGTAATTCCACATCGATGTTCCCTGTGTATGCACAACATTTTTGTTTAATGAGGAAGATGATGGGGGGTCAAAGTTATCAATGTTGGGCATATCTATGTGATGCACCTTGGGCAATAAGCATCATGTGGCCATGTGGTAGGTGGCAAGGGAGTGGCCTAAGGGCCATGTGTTGTGCTACTAGAACCCTCACCTGGTACACCAAGTTTTTCCCTTGTCTTATATCCATAAAATCCTATAATAAAAAAATAGGTTATATATGTTAGTTAATTTTCATCATTTTTTGGAAATAGTTTGCCACTATCAAAAGAAATGTGTAAATATTTTTTTCACCTCATTTATTTCCATTTTCCTTAGTAGGTCCTAATATTTTCAAGCAATTTATGTATTTCCATCACATTTTCACGAGTACATATATATTGTAAATATTTATTGCAATTATTTATATCTCAATGTCGATGTGTTTATATTCTTAATAATGGTTTGGAGGATTTTATTAGTTGTTGGGGGAGAGGGGTTAAAACCCTAGTGACAATAAAGATCAGGTTCATTTCAAACATAATATTAAATACTATTAAATAAATAAATCTATTGAATGCGTATCTACAATACATGTGTCAGTCCTAAACCATTTGGAATGTGGTGGGAATTGGAAGGCTTTTGGAGCAATGAAGGCGGATTTTTACCACTATTTTTCTCCACTTGTTTCATTTTTCCACTATCACCCTCCAACCATATTCAATGAAAATTAGATTGAAGAACTTCATTATACTACTTTGAGAGTTATCCCAATTATTTGTTGGCTATGTTTACACATGGACTAATTATTTTCATGTTTCTATATGCATGGAGTTCAAGTTATATTTTACCCTATATGCTATAGTGGTTTAAGAGCAGAGCATGATATATAGTAGGAATGAGGAATAATTGGCCCATAATTCAGTTCCAAGTATACCTAATGTTAGTCCAACACAGGTGATAGATCATGTAAAAGTGTTGTACTTTACCCCATTTGACTTCTCATTTCTTGACCTAATGTTAAATTAGACAAGATTGCTTGGCCTTACTTGATTTCCGGTCAAATTTGGTGATATGTATGTAAGGTTTAATAAGGTTTCATTGCAATAAAGATACTATAATGTATGGATACTTGTATTTTCTTTACTCTAATTTTAATCTACCAAATTGCAATATCTTAAAATTGTCATAATTAGTAATCACAATATGAAATTACTAAATAAAACATGTAGACATTCAAAAAATCATGCAAGAAAATATGGAACATAATGTATCCCATGCCATAAAACAAAATATCCTATTTGAGTATCATAGAAACCCATAAGTATACAAGTAACATTATCTCAAATATAATGAAATTTACGGTATCAAAATCGTGAGTGCCACCATTAACTAAATCAATGGAGGAGAGAAGGGTCTATCCATAAAAGGCCCCGCTATCTCCAACTAGAAAAAGGAATAACTAGTGCTACCATACCAAGTGATACCTTCTTCCCACTACCAAACGAGGTATGTGATATCTCAGTGCAATACTTTTGTAGGGATTAATTTTTTTATACAATCATTTTTCACCCTATAGACTACTAGTAGACCAAGATATTTTGTTAACAACTTTCAAATGCATAGAAGATATATGTATCAATGCACCCTTCTTAACTACAACTAAATTCAACAATGAGATAGAACCTTAAAAAATATTCATGCATGCATCTCCCAACACAATCCCCTCCCAAGTGCATGGAAACACCTAGCCAATGATACCAACATGGGACGATGATATAACATGGAGGTATAGTTTGGTACTAGAATGTATGCAAAATAAGATGAAGTTGTTATGACACAATCCTAGTTTGAACCTTAGAATATTGATATTGAACATTAAATGGGAGAGTCATGTAGAATCACAATAGTAATGGATCGAACTAAGTTAGATACTCTATCCATGATCTATTCTTTCCATTAATTAAAGATTAGAATTTATAATTACAATCACAAGTGTTAAATTGGAAGAAAAATCTAGGTTCTATCTTTTCCATTTTGAAGAATGATTTAGTATACATTCATTTTGATTGCACTGTAGAATATTGTAGAGCGTGGGAAAAAAAAGAAAAAATAGATTCATAGATTAAGTTTGAAGGAAATTACGAAGAGAGGGAAAGCATCACATTTTGACTCTTAATAAGTATACTCAAAACATAGAACTTTCCACAATATTGCAAGAGATTATAGCATTGAGTGTAGCAATTGGAAAGGGAAATCCAACAATCCACGTATAAGTTGAAAAATCTTCCTCTAATTTGGGAGAAAATATCAGACATTCGACAAACCTATGAGAAAAGTTAATCAATAAAGGAACTTGAAAGCATAAATTTCTTAACACCAAACCAAGGCTTGTGGATACCAAAGCCTTGTGATGTTTGCAACGGAAGAATTTGGATGAAGTGAATAAGTGGATTGGAGTAGAGAAATATAATACTTTGCAATCAAAGGCCAACTTATTAGCACCTAATTTTTTAAGTGGATGCTTAAGTTTTCTCCAGTATATTCCAATGTTGTAAATTCATGACTCAAGTCTCACACTAGATTAGCTTAGATAATGCATTATTGAAACTATTCTTAAATTAGGGCATTAGGTTTTTTTATCCCATCAAGTGAAAGCTGTAGAGGAAAATTTTCGTTTTGCTTAATTGTTGACATGGGAATGAGACGACACAATAGAATCAATGTAGATGCTAGTAAGAAAATGGTGAAATATCTATACGAGTGACAAAGGTCAACTCTGGCTTGGGACCTGAAAATTATGACTGAAACCAATTACAACATGTGGAGTTTTCAATGTAAATATTAACACAAGACCATTGCACCTAACACTTTGGTGGCGATCCACCTACAAATAATATCAGTGACCTAAAGGACTTGGTTATTATCCAATAGTTCATTTATATGTATTTAGAATTGTGTAACTAATTTAAAACTATATATAACATACAGTAGCCATAATTATCTCAACAATTAGTTTTGAAATATTCTTATAGCATTGATGTGTGAAAAATAACATATGTGAATGAGAATATTATCTTAAAAGATATGAACATTGTAGGTTCTAGGGAAATAAAGATATCATAACTAGCTAGATTCTTTAGGCGACCAAAATATTAGAACATGGAAAAATGTGTAATGTCCCTTTCAACAATTACCAAACTATGTCTCTCATAAAAACTACTTGTTAATAAAAAGCTTTGAAGAGACTATGGAGGCTATCGTCAACTCAATGTCTTTCTTGGAAATCCTTGGAGGAGCTATGAAGGTTATGATGGTTTTTGTGGGTTAAATCCCGTAACATAAAAAATTTACCCTTGATTGGCTGCAAAAAATTGATGTGCAACTAACAAACAAAACAAATCCCAACTTCTCCACAAAAACAGACCAAAACGAGATAAGATATAAAATATAAAGGATAATATTCTCATTGAAAAAACCCTGGATATGGTTTCATTTTGGTTTGTCATAGAATGCCCACAAGATTTATTGGTTTCCCATGGAGTCAATCTTAGTGCTAAATTGATTCTAGTACCAACCATGTAAAAAAACTGGAAATTTGTCAGGCGGATCATGGTTTCACGAAGATATTTTTGTGGGTTTTTTTGTTCTTTAATCTCATTTCTGTTCATTTGACAATCTGTAGATGTCAATGTACTTCATATTAAATCGATAGAGTACCATCTTGTGGGATGGGTTGTTCAACCATAGGATGAGGCTCCATTTGGATGGTTGTTGGTGTCTGATGTGGATTTTGGGAGTCATCTCTAGACATTTTATTTGTCGGCATTTGAAAAGGGTACATGTGATGGGATGTGAGGGTGTATGATGCCGTTTGGAGCTCACCTTTTTTTCATGTCAGGTGACAGAACATGTCCAGTGAAAGGTTGTCCTTGTTGAAATAAATGTAACTTCAAAAGATATTATATTGTACTTTTACAGTATTCCTCCTTCGAAGATGTTCTTCCTCTGTTAGGAGATGTCCTTGATGTAATTGGTCATGGAAAAGTCATGAGGTAAAACCTTTGTTGTAAGTCGGGACAATAGTTCCCACAAAAATTATTTTATAAATGTTATTTTGAGTCTTCATAGGTAGGTCGGCCCTAATTAGAGAACCTGGCCGACCTAGTTAGGTAATTGAATCACTCACCTAATGAATATAAATAAGTGAAGCACCTCTCTCATTTATACACACTTTCACTCAAGCATTGTGAAAGAGAGAGAGAGAGAGAGAGAGAGAGAGAGTACTGTGAAAAGGGAGTTGTTATTCTTGTTCTTAGGGTTTTACACTGTACGTGGTTGAATTCTATATAGAGAAATATTTGTTGTGTTTTATCCCCCATGAGGGATTCCCAGGATAAATCTGTGTTCTTTTGTGTGGTTGTGCTTGTATTTATTTCAGTTATCATTTGCATATGATTATGATGCTAAATGTTTTTAGATCTTGTATAACCATCAAAATTATAACATGTAATTAGAGCCACCCTGAAAAAAAGTCTTTGTGCAAGTGAAACACTGTTACAACTGCAACTACTGGAGATTGGGGTTTCATGCTTGAAAACCATAGAAGGAAAAATTTAGTCATCTTGGAATTTTCTCTATAACTCGAGTTTGGTATAAAGGATCTAAAACTTGGATAGGTCGAAGATGAAATATTGTTGTACCTTGTGCAAGTTTCAACCTCAGATTCACTATAATTTAGGATATATGATTCCTCTAAATCAGGGTTCCATCATCTTTCAGGATTCAACCTTAAACAGGTGACCTAATAACAATTGCTATATCTCTGGCTAGGAAGATCCAAATCAAATTTATGAAGATGTTGCAGATAGGGAACAGACTGTCGTTTATATGGTATGAGTTTTAGACCCCGAAGTTAAAGCAATAACATGTGCTAGTCCATACAAGTTCGCTATACTGAACTAGTCCTTAAAAAGGTCACCTTAAAAAAATTTACATAAGTTCCACTTGGTGAAACCAATTTTTCTCTAACCTATGGGGATGGAAAGAAGACAAATTAGGTTTCTCGAGGAGCATAATCCATATTAGACAATTCTACAAAATAAATTGGAGAAACTAGGGCTTCATGTTCTGGGAGATTTCCTCCAATGATCAATTGAAAAAGGAGTACCATCAAAATATCCCTAAGAGGGCACATATTTATATGGAGGAAGTTTCTCATTCTATGAATTTTCAATTTTTGACCTAACACTACTGCTAGGGAAAACTAGGGCATCATATATTTTGTAGTTTTGTCCATAGTTGTGGGAAAATGAGTATGTTTCTCAGCTCTCCTTGAGGAGGCGCATCTTTCTATATAATCATATGTGAATGTTACCTACATTGAAAAATTAAGGTTTCTCTGTCAAACCTTAGGTCTATCAGAAGCAATCTTCCATAAAATCTTTCAAGCAAGAATCAAGTTGAAACAATCCAATTGGTAAGTTCTATCCTCTCTACTTCTGTTTGAGGTTCTCATTTTATCATGATGACAAACAATACTAAGCTTGAGGACAAGCTTGAAGGAGCCGAGAAATTTGTAGCATGGAAGTATAGAGTGCTTCTCATACATGAAGAAGAATGACTTTGAGAACTATGTCAAAGAAGAAGTTCTAGATCCAGAGGGAGGTGAAGACAAAGCACAAAAAAGGTTTATTAAAATACAAGAGGATTATTTTCTTCTCTATTGGATCTCACATCTATCATCCTTGAAGACTTCCAAGGAGATTTTCGATACAATAACCAGCTTCTACGAAGGAAAGAATATCAGCATGAAGATGACCTTGAGAACTCAACTCAAGGATGTGAAGATGAGAATGTCATAAATCATTCAATCTTACTTCACAAGGATATCTCAGCTCAAGGAGTAACTAGAATCCATTGGAGACAATGTCGAAGAAGCAAATGTGAAGATTACAACCTTGAATAGTGTCCCAAGTTCATGGGAATATTTCATTCAAGGGATTTGTTTTATAAAGAATATCACCTATGGAGGAATCCACGTAAGAAGAAGCTCGATTTATAGAAAAATAAGAAGACATGGATGCATATGAGAATCAAGCCCTAACAACTCATGTGAAGAAGAGAAAGAATGAGAATAAAGAAAATTATCGCAAGAATAAAAGGACTTCAGAAGAAGGACCTCTCACAGCTCAAATGTTTCAAGTTGTGATGAGAAATGACACCTTACAAAATAATGTCCCAAGAAAGAAGAATGGAACGATGATATGATCAAGAAGTACCAATCAGACATGTAGAATGATGTTTGGAGACTTGAAGGGAATTTTGTAACATCTTCCAAGTAGATCTGCAAGGCAAAGCATACAACAGATGGAAGTATCAAGAGATACAAAGAAAGGTTTGTGGTTTTTCTCAGAAAGAGGGAGTCAATCATGGAGAGACATTGCTCTAAGTGCCAGACACACCTCTTCAATGATGAATATTACACTAAAGAGTTAGTGCAATCGAAGTAAAAGAATAGACCGAGCAACCTACATGGTTTGGGACTCTCTAAAGATAACCACCTATGCATAGAAGGATTTGCACAAGCTCAGTAGGAACCCATGGGATAACACATATAGTTACATGAGGAGCTTCATGGTCAACTAGAGTGGTGGAGATCCCAACCTTTACTACAAGGTTGAAAATAGAATCCTACAGAGGATGTGAAGCTTATAGATGGGTACAAGAGAAACTTGCAACAAAGTTCAAGATGGGGGATCTTGATGTCTAATGATCTTGAGAGGTGACATGGATACATAGAATATTAGAAGAAGAGGAGGCTACCTATCACTCCAATGTACCTATAGAGAGAGTACAACATGCAGAGGGAGGATGGTGCTCCACTTCAGAGGGAATGACTACGTTAGATCTCAAAGTTTGATCATTAGAGGAAATTTCAACTCAAAATGGGCCTCCTAAAAAAATTAATAAAATAATAAAATAATATTTATTAATTTTGGAGGAAGAAAAGAAAAAAACTNCAACATATCTCCTCATGTTTTTACTCCAATTTCAATCGAGAGAGCTCATTGGATGAGGAATTCAATTCCGCATCCAACGAGTACCCACTTGGCATACTTTTGACGGACACCGCTACCCCAAAAACAAGAAATACTTAAAAAAATGTGATGATGACATCATCATCACGTTTTTTTAGGTATTTCTTGTTTTTGGGGTAGCGGTGTCCGTCAAAAGTATGCCAAGTGGGGACTCGTTGGATGAGTAATTTAAGTCCGCATCCAACGAGCTCTCCCGACTGAAATTTGAGTTAAAACACATGGAGATATGTCGAAAATGCAAACAAAAAAAGTAGTTTTTTTATGATACATATCCCCAATTTTATATTAAAAAAGTGTTTAAGACCTCTACGGTATTTCAAATTTAAATCAATTTCATTGGCTAACACATGATGACATGGAATTTGAATTAGATTTAAAAGGCCCATTTTGAGTTGCAATTTCCTCTAATGAACCTTGACATGATTGTCGAGATTAGAGGTACATTTTCTTTAGCCAAGGAATTGAAATAAGGTTTGATATGTTGCGATACACCAATAGAATCAAACTTGAATTCAATATGTGATCCTACTTCAGAAATAGTTGATGTCAAAATAAACAGGCAGAAGATTGGTTCGTTGATGTACTTGACGAACATGAGGTTGGATATTTGATTTGCGGAGTCGAGATGTTTTCACATGGTTGTGGTAGATAACTTGGTGTGGTAGATGAAGGGTAGAATTGAAGATGGATTCATATATGCAAGAGACCAGAGGATCTTCCTACAAGGATATGATGACTCCAATTGGGTTGACTATGCTAAAAACAAAAAGAGCATTCTAACATGTTGTAGAAAGAGGAACAATGTTTCTCTCGTTGCAACCAAGGATGAATATACTGCAGTTGAGAAGAAAGCAAGGAAGATACCAATGAGGACAAAGATCATACTCTTATCCATTTCAGTATTGGATAAGAAGGGATGAATTTGTAGGATACACAAATTCAACACCAATACATAGTCATATGTGATTTGTGTTGCAAGAAGACTTGCTCAGTATTTTTGATCATGAACAAGATAGGAACAAGTCCTAAGAACTAGATGATTAAGTAGAGCATGTTGTTAGAGACTCCGATAATTCATGCAAAGAGACAGATATCAAGATGGAGTCTACCAAACATACAAAGATAAGTATTTGAATTGTCATTTCCTATCTATCTAGTTGTTCAGTTGTGTACATAGATATGTTCCTAGATTTAGGAATTGTATTATGCATGTTAGAGTGTTTGCATTTATGAACAATTTACTACTAATATGCATATGATGGGTAAGTGGCTTATGGTGTTGTACAACATTACATTGTTACTTATCTAGAATGAAACCTCTTTGTTGACATGTTAGGAGTAGTGCACACTCGTAATAATGTCTTGGTAGAGATGGAAGGAATCTAGAAAGTTACCGTATGTATACAGGATATGAATGAATGTTGTATTAGTGGAAACAGTTACATGATTATATGACATACATATTTATGCATAAGAATTTGTCATTATGAATATGTTATAAAATGTTTCTAATCATACAACTGTACTTGAATTTTACGAAGGAATGCATGCAATCACCTACAAAAGAAGAATGATGAAGTTTCAGATGTATGATGAAGTTTTGGATGTGGCTGAGGTGTTAACTAAGCCTCTGTCTTGTGTGAAGTTTGAATACTTTTGAGACAATCTTGGTGTAGTCCGAAAGGACCTCCCTCAAAAGAGGGAGAGAAGAATAGGTAGAAGGGTTTCTATTACAATGGTGTGGTACCTCAGTCTAAGGTATGGTATGTATGGCTAGGATTGTTGTCCCAAAAGAGTTAGTAAGTCAGACGAGGCATATTTGATCCTAGACCAGGCTTGTTTGGTCCCCAGAGAGATCCATTTGTATGACTAGGCTTGTTGGCCTAAAAGGGTTAGTAAGTAAAAAAAATTCCCGAGTGGATTTACCAAACAACCCATCGTGATGTTGCTCCAAATGTCTTAAGGGAAAGAATTTGAGATTCCATTACTCTATGTTGATTTTAGTATTTCTATATTTATGATTATGAGGTGGTTTCAGTATTTCTATACTGATAATGATGAGGTTGCTTCTTTATTTTTATATTGATGATGAGGAGGTGGTTTGAGTATAGAAATATTGATGTGTATGAGGTGGTTTCAGTATTTCTATACAGATATTGATGAGGTTGCTTTGATATTTCTATATTGATGATGTGAGGAGATTTCAATATTTCTATACTGATGATGATGAGGTTGTTTCAATATTTCTATACTGATGTTGTTTTAGTATTTCTATACTGATATTACAAATAATGATGTAACATTTATTTGTTGATGATGAGATTTTAGCACTAACATGCTAATGATGTTTTTGTTGCTTTAGTATTTAAATACTAATGTTGCAGGAGATGATTCAATATCCACATACTGATGTTGCAGAAGATCATTCAGTATCCACATACCGATGTTGCAAAATATGATTCAATATTCTCATATTGATGCTGCAGAACATGATTGAGTATTCACATATTGATGTTGCAGAATATGATCCAGTATTCACATATTGATATTGCAGAAGATAATCCAGTATTCACATATTGATATTGCAGAAGATGATCCAATATTCACATACTGATGTTGAAGAATATGAGTCGGTATTCACATATTGATGTTGTAGATGATGATCAAGTATCCGCATACTGATGATGTTGATGTTGATGATGACCCAACAGTTCCATGATGATGATGATGATGATGAGGCTGATGATGATGTAGTTCCAAACTGATGATGAAGGTGATTGATGTTGTTACAAAACTTCCTATGACATATAGAGACTCACCCGTTAGATGTACAGTTGTGGTAGTGGTTGTTGCTGATGAAGAATACCTTCCTAGTTAAGAGGGAGTGTTGAAATAAATGTAACTTTGGAATATATTATATTCTAATTTTATTGTATTCCTCCTTCGGATATGTTATTCCTCTGTTTGGAATTGTACTTGATGTAATTGGTCATGTAAAAGTCATGAGGTAAAACCTTTGTTGTAAGTAGGGGAAATAATACCCACAAAAGTATTTTATAAATGTTATTTTGAGTCTTCCTAGGTGGGTCAAACCTAATTAGAGAACCTTGTCAACCTAGTTAGTTAATTGAGTCACGCACCTGATGAATATAAATAGGTGAGGCCCCTCTCTCATTTATACACACTTTCACTCAAGCATTGCACAAGAGAGAGAGAGAGAGAGGTATTGTACACTACGGAAAGGGAGTTTTTATTCTTGTTCTTGCAGTTTTGCACTGTACTTGGTCGAATTCTATATAGAGGAAGTTTTGATAGTTTTTCTCCCCCATGAGGATTTCCCGGGATAAACTTTGTGTTCTTTTGTGTGGTTGTGCTTGTATTTCTTTCAATGATCCTTTGTGTATGGTTATGCTGTTATGATGCTAAATGTTTTTAGATCTTGTATAACCATGAAAATTATAGCATGGTATTAGAGCCACTCTGAAATAGTCTTTTTACAGCCGAAACACTACCACACCTGTAGCTATTGGAGATTAGGGTTTCATGCTTGAAAACCCTAGAAGGAAAAATATAGTAATCTTGGAATTTTGACTATAAATTGAGTTTGGTAAATGTCCAGGAACTAAAACTTGGACATAACGAAGATGAGATATTGTTGTACCTTGTTCATATTTTAGCCTCATATTCGCTATAATTTAGGAGATATGATTCCTCTAAATTAGTGTTCCATCATCTTCCAAAATTCAGCCTGAAGTATGTGACCTAGGGAGAATTGCTATATCTCGAGCTAGGAAGATCCAAATACATTTTATTAAGATGTTCAGATAGGGGACATACTGTATTTTATGTGGTACAAGTTTTAGACCTCGAAGTTACAACAGTGACATGTGGTAGTATGTACAAGTTTGCCATACTGATCAAGTCCTCAAACAAGTCACCTTATGAAAATCAACATAAGTTCCACTTGGATAATCCAATTTCGAACTAACCTGTGGGGTTGGAAAGAAGACAAATTAGGATATCTCAAGATGAAGTTTCATACCTTGAGGAGAAAGAATTGTGGTGATACATCATAATCAATATTAGACAATTTTGCAGAAGAAATTGGAGAAACTAGGGCTTCATGTTATAGGCACTTTCCTCCATTGATCAGTTGAAAGAGGAGTACCATCAAACTCTCCCTAGGAGGGCACATATTTATATGGAATAATTTTATCATTTTATGGATTTTCAATTTTTTACCTAACACTATTGTTGGGGAAAACTAGGGCATCATATATTATGTAGTTTTTCCAGAATTGTGGGAAAATGAGTATGTTGCTAAGATTTCCTTGAATAGGAACATCTTTCTATCCAATCAGATATGAAAGTTACCTACGTTGAAAATTTATGGTTTATATATCAAACCCTAGGTCCACCAGAAGCAGTCTTCCATAAAATATTTCAAGCAAGCATCAAGTTGAAACAATCCAAATGGTAAGTTCTATCCTCTCTACTTCCATTTGAGGTTCTCCTTTTATTATGATGACAAACAATACCAAGCTTGAGGACAAGCTTGAAGGAGTTGAGAAATTCTGAGCATGGAAGTATAGAGTGCTTCTCATACCTGAAGAAAAATGACTTGGAGAACTATGTTAAAGAAGAAGTTGCAGATCCAAAGGGAGATGAAGACAAAGCACAAAAGGACTTAGTCAAAGCCAAGAAGATTATTTCCGTCTCCATTGGATCTCGCACGTATCATTCTTGAATACTTCAAAGGAGATGTTCGATACAATGACCGTCTTGTACGAAGGAAAAAATATCAACAGGAATATGACCTTGAGAACTCAACTCAAGGATGTGAATATGCAAATGTAAAAAAAGCATTCAATCTTACTTCACAAGGATCCCTCGGCTCAAGGAGTAACTAGAAGCCAATGGAAACAATGTTGAAGAAACAAAAGTAGAGATTACAACCTTGAATAGTGTCCCAAGTTCATGGGAATCTTTCATTCAAGGGATTTTTTCTATAAAGAATCTCACGTATGGAGGAATGCACATAAGAAGAATCCCTATTAATAGAAAAATAAGAAGAGATGGATGAATATGGCAATCAACCCCTAACAACTCATGTGAAGAAGAGAAAGAAAAAGAAGGAAGAACATTCTCACAAGAATAAAAGGACTTTAGAAGAAGGACTTCTTACAGCTCATATGTTTCAGTTGTGATGAGAAACCAAACCTTGTAAAATAATGCACCAAGAAGGAAGAATGGAATGATGACATGATCAAGAAGTGCCATTCAATCATGTAGAATGATGTTTGGAGACCTGAAGGAAAGTTTTGTAATATATTCCAAGTAGATCTACAAGATCAAGCATACAATAGATGGAAGTATCAAGAGATATAAAGCAAGGTTTGTAGTTTCTCTCAGAAAGATGGATTCGATCATGGAGAGACATTGCTCTAAGGGCCAGACACACCTCTTCAGTGATGAATATTACACTAAACAATTGGTGTAATTGAAGTAGAAGAATAGATCGAGCAACCTCCAAGGTTTGGGACTGTCTACAAAGAACCATCGATGTGTAGAAGGATTTGTACAAGCTCAATAGGAACCCATGGGATACACATACATTTACATAAGGAGCTTGAGGATCAATTAGAGTGATGGAGATCCCAAAATTTACTACAAGGTTGAATATAGATTCCTAAAGAGGACATGAAGCTTATTAATGGGTGCAAGAGAAATTTGCAACAAAGTTTGAGATGGAGGATCTTGATGTCCAGTGACCTTGAGAGGTGACATAGATGGATACACAAAAGATTAGCAATAGAGGAGGCTACCTATCACTCCAATGTCCCTATGGATAGAGTACTAGATGTAAAGGGAGGATGGTGCTCCACTTCAGATGGAGTGACTATGGTAGATCTCAAAGTTTGATAATCTTGACATGATTCTCGAGATTAGAGGTACATTTTCCTTAGCCAAGGAAAATGTGTGGTTGAAAAAAGGTTTTAGATGTTGGGACACACAAATGGAATCAAACTTGAAATCAATATGCGGTCCTACTTCAAAATTAGTTGATGTCAAAATTTACAAGCAGAAGATTGGTTCGTTGATGTACTTGATGACCATGAGTAAAGATATTTTATTTGCGGAGCCGAGATGTGTTCACATGGTTGTGGAAAAGAACGTGGTTTGGTAGCTGAAGGGTAGAATTGAATATGGCCTCATATATGCGAGAGACTAGAGGATCTTCCTACAAGGATGTGATGACTCCAATTGGGTTGATTGTGCTGCAAACATAAAGAGCACTCCAACATGTTGTAGAAAGAGGACCAATGTTGCTCTTAGTGCAGCCAAGGATGAATATATTAAAGATGAGAAGAAAGTAAGGGAATATTCCTCAAGTGATGAGGAATATATACTTTGATCTAGTAGAATTCTACCAATGAAGACAAATATCATGCTCTTATCCATTTCAGTATTGGATAAGAAGGGATGCATTTGTAGGACACACATATTCAACACAAATACACATTTCTTTGTGATATGTGGTGTAAGAAGACTTGATCAATATTTCCGATCATGAGCAAGATAGGAACATGTCCTCAGAATTAGACGATAAAGTAGAGAACGTTTTTAGAGACTCCAGTAATTCATGCAAGGAGATAGAGATCAAGATGAAGTCTACCAAAAAAACAAAGATAAGTATTTGAATTGTCATTTCCTATCTATCTAGTTGTTCAGTTGTGTACATATATATCTTCCTAGATTTAGGAAGTGTATTATGCATGTTAGAGTAATTGCATTTATGAACAGTTTACTACTAATATGCATATGATGGGTAAGTGGCTTATGGTGTTGTACAACATTCCATCGTTACTGATCTAGAATGAAACCTCTTTGGTGACATGTTGGGATTAGTGCACACTCGTAATAATGTTTTAGTAGATATGGAAGGAATCTAGAAAGTTACCGTATGTATACAGGATATGAATGAATGTTGTATTAGCAGAAATAGTTGCATGATTATATGACATATATCTTTATGCATAAGAATTTGTCATTGTGAATATGTTATGAAATGTTTCTAATCATACAACCGTACTTGACTTGTAGGAAGGATTGTATACAATCACCTACACAAGAGAGATGATGAAGTTGCGGATGTACGATGAATTTGTGGATGTGGTTGATGTGTTGACTAAAGCTCTATCTCATGTGAGGTTTGAATACTTTTGAGACAATCTTGGTGTAGTCCGAAAGGATATCCATTAAAAGAGGGAGTGAATAAGAGGTAGAAGGTTGTATGTTGCAGTGGTGTGGTAGCTTAGTCTAGGGTAGGGTATGTCTTGCTAGGATTTTTTTCCCGAAAGGGATAGTAAGTCATATGGGGCATGTTTGATCCTAGGGGGATTAGTATGTATGGATAGGTTTGTTTGGCCCAAAAGGGTTTGTAATACAAACAAGGCTTGTTTGGTCCCTAGGGAGATCTATCTGTCTGACTAGGCTTGTTGGCCCGAAAGGGTTAGTAAGTCAAAAAATGCCCGAGTTGATCTACCAGAGAAACCACCTTGATGTTGCTCCATATGTGTTAAGGGAAAGATGATGAGATGCCAACACTCTATGCTGATTTGGTTTTCTATATTGATGATGGTGAGGTAGTTTCAGTATTTCTATACCGATACTGATGAGGTTGCTTCATTATTTCTATACTAATGATGATGAGGTGGTTTTAGTATTTATATATTGATGTTGATCATGAGGTGGTTTCAATATTTCTATACTGATATTGATGAGGTTTCTTTTGTATTTCTCTATTGATGATAATGAGGTAATTTCAGTATTTATATACTAATGATGATGAGGTTGTTTCGGTGTTTCTATACTGATGTTGTTTCAATATTTCTATATTGATATTACAAATAATGATCTAACGTTTATTTGTTGAAGATGATATTTTAGCACTAACATGCTAATGGTGTTGTTGTGCATCAGTATTTATATACTAATGTTGAAGGAGATGATTCAATATCCACATACTGATGTTGCAGAAGACGATTCAGTATCCATGTACTGATGTTGCAGAAGATGATTCAGTATTCACATACTGATGTTGCTAAAGATGACTCAGTATCCACATATTGATGTTGGAGAAGATGATCTAGTACTCACATACTGATGTTGCAGAAGATGATTCGGTATTCACATACTGATATTGCATAACATAATCTAGTATTCACATATTGATATTGCATAAGATGATGCAATATTCACATACTGATGTTGTAGAAGATGAGTCAGTATTCACATACTGATGTCGCGGATGATGTTCAAGTATCTGCATACTGATGATGCAGTGATGTTGATAATGACCCATAAATTCCATGATGATGATGATGAGGCCGATGATGATGAAGGTGATTGATATTGTTCCAAAACTTACTATGACATATAGAGACTCACCAGTCATATGTACAGTTGTGGTAGTGGTTGTTGCTGACGAGGAATACCTTCCTAGTTAAGAGGGAGTTTTGAAAGAAATGTAACTTTAGAAGATATTCTATTGTACTTTAATTGTATTCCTCCTTCAGATATGTTATTCCCTTGTTCAGAGTTGTCCTTGATGTAATTGGTCATGTAAAAGTGATGAGCTAAAACCTATGTTGTAAGTCGGGGCAATAGTACCCACAAAAGTATTTTATAAATGTTATTTTTAGTTTTCATAGGTAGGTCGGACCTAATTAGAGAACTTGGCCGACCTAGTTAGGTAATTGAGTCACTCACCTGATGATTATAAATAGGTGATGCACCTCTCTCATTTATACACAATTTCACTCAAGCTTTGCACAAGAGAGAGAGAGAGAGTGTGTGTACTCCCAAAAGAGACTTTTTATTCTTGTTCTTGGGGTTTTACATTGTACTTGGTTGAATTATTTATAGAGGAAGTTTTGCTAGGTTTTCTCCACCATGAGGGTTTCCCAGGATAATCATTGTGTTTTTTGTGTGGTTGTGCTTGTCTTTCTTTCAATGATCCTTTTCTTATGGTTATGATGTTATGATTCTAAATGTGTTTAGATCTCGTATAACCATCAAAATTATAACAGTCCTAGGCGTTTGGAAAATGGATCCAAACTCTATGGTTAGCCTCAAAGAGTTACCATTATTTGGTTCTCCTATCTAGGGGTTTTTGTGAGGGAGAAGTGTTTTGTGGAAGAGAACAAATCTTCTGCACTTGCAGCAAAGGTGAAGAGAAGTGGGGGAACCATTTATTTTGTAAGAGAGAAAGGGCTCATTAAGCCCATAAGTCTTTTAAAATACTTAATGAAAATATACACCTAGTGGTTGGTTGTGACGTAAATATGGGTCAGGTGGAAAGCTTATCAATTAGGTCTCTAGTAGGAAGGTTGGAGTATGTCTCAGTGAATCGCTTGAAATTGTTGGAATGGATTAGGGTTCAGTGGAAACCTCGGGTGGGATATTGTCCGAAGCTCAACATTTTGGTTAATGGATGGTTTTATTTCCATTTCTTGATGATGGAACATTCCAACTCATCTTGTCCAAGCCATGGATTATCATAAATAGGTCTCTAGTTCTTAGTAGTTGGCATGTGGCTTTCAACCCTCTAAAGGAATGGGTTGTGATTTCAACATATTTGGTGTTTACTTCTAGGATTTCCATTACAGTTGTGAACCTGCTTGGTATTTGAGGCACTGGATAACAGGAATGGGAGGTGTATTCACATGGAAAATGAAATGTTTTATGGTGTGGATAAAATAATGGAGGTTGTTCTTATTGAATTTTAAGTGACAAAGGGTTTCCCCAGAGAGGTGGAGATTAGTTGGGGAGATTCTTCCTTTTCCCAAAGTTTGGATTATAGGAAGATCCCTTTCAAATGTCATTTATGCTGGGAAACTAGACATTTGAAGAGAATATTCCTTGAAAAACCCCCATCTGAACAGTTGATGGATGACTATGTTTCGAAAGAGGTGTCGAAGGAAAAGGCTACAGTTGGTGTTCTTGTGGTTGAGGATTCACCCTCTGTAAATTCTCTTGAATTCCATCTAGATGGAGTCATCTCTAAAGACTCGACTTCTTTCCTTAGTAAACTTGAATCACTTTCCCATTCTTTTTATTGTTCTCTGTCCTTTGAAGGATTAAATTTTATTAATGATGTTGAAAATTCTAGGGAAAAATCTGCTTTGAACTCAATGTATGAGTTTCCAAAATTCATGTTATTAGTCCTGTGGGAGAGGTGGGGTATTTAATTGCAAATAATCCTCATTCTGACCAAGATTACGTGGATTTGGTTTTGGCTTCGGTGTTGAATGAGGAATGCAATAGAAGTTTAACTATTCCCCTAGTTAATCCCTTGGATTCAAAATTTAAAAACTTTGGTCCTTCTATAGTTAGGGCTTTGTACTTACCATATTCAACTAGTCTTGTTGAGAACCTCTCTTTAGAGGGTGGGGTTTTTCCTTGAGTTAATGGATCCCTACCTGATTCATTTCTTACTCGATTTACTTGTTGAGACTTAAACAGTTCCATATCATAAGGATAGTATGGTTTTAATCCCTCTCCCTAGCTTCCCTGACAAGCCTTCAAAGGATGGAGTGGTTCCTATCCAATCCATTCATTTTTAGAATCTTACACTTTGAAAGAAAAATTCTAAGAAAGGATACAAATTTGATGTCTCTTTGGATCCACGGGGAGGGTGTTGATGTATATGTAACTTCGGAATGTATTCTTCTATATATTTCATATATTGTAACCCGATGTTTATTCCGGGAGGTTTCTATTATGTATTTGAGTCATGTG
>LPNX011173589.1:154277-267696 GCA_001517045.1 Pseudotsuga menziesii
TAATGATGACTCCGAGAGATCCAGCAGTGATGATCCAGATCCAGATCGAGTGATGATCCAGATCCTGTCCAGAGAGATGGTCCAGATCCAGTCCAGTGATGATGATCTAGATCCTGTGATGATGTCCTATGATGATCCAGATCGAGAGCTGATCCAGATCCAGATGACTTGAAAACGAAGATGACTTGATGACAGAGATGAATTGAAGACGAACATGATCCAGTGATACAGAGAAGAAGACCAGTGCTGAAAATTGTGTCGAAAGAATACCTTCCTAGTTAAGAGGGAGTGTTGATGTATATGTAACTTCGGAATGTATTCTTCTATATATTTCATATATTGTAACCCGATGTTTATTCCGGGAGGTTTCTATTATGTATTTGAGTCATGTGGTCATGCCCCGATGTTCCGATCGGGAGGATTATAATGTAAACAAGTCATATCAAGTCATTGGGTAAGTCCCCACTATTTAGGGGCACTTGGGTTATTATACACTAATTAAGGTGTAGGCTTGAGTAGTAATTATTAGGTTGAGTGCACTTCAAGTCAACGGAAGAATATAAATAGAGAGTGAGAGTCTCTCTATTTATCACTAGTGACTTAGCTCTCTTGCTCTCTCAAGTGTGGCGCACTTTTGGAGAAGGAAATTCTTGGGCTTGATAGAAGAAAGAAGGCTGCTGTTGTGAAGGGAGGTCATCTTACTGTTTTGGGATCACATCTTGTGGTGATACTATCTTAGAGGAAGTCGAGGGGTTTTCTCCATTTATGGTTTCCCCTCCTAAAATCTTTGTGTCTCTTGTATCTTGTGATGTGCTTATGTGATTGTTGTGCTTGTTATTCTCTCAGTGAAAAGATCTTATCATAATGCTAGCTTAAATGTTGAAAAACTAACAGAGGGAATGGGTTTGGTGAGCATTCTTTCATTCCTTTTATCTGACAGATTAAAGGAAGCCTCTTATATTTACCCCAATAATGTTATGTCCTCACAATTCTACCCCCTTAGATGTTTGAAGGAAAGAGACTTAGTTAATAAATTATTCTAACAAATTTCAATGCTAGGGATGTGGGGGGATCACCCAAGTATAATTCCTTGAAGCAGATGTTTGATCTCATTTGTCTCAATTTAGTGATGATAGAAGAGACATTATGCATGGTCAAGAAAGCTTGTGACTCTTTTCTTAAAACTTTTCCCTGGGTGCGAATGGTGTGTGATTGATGTTGAAGGAATCTCGGGAGGTTTACTCATTATATCGAACCCTATAATTGTTGATTTGAATCCCTTCGAATCTTGTGCAAGAAAACTTTTGGAGGGAAATCCTATGCAAGATGGTCAAAGTGATTAATTGTTATGGCCCATATACTAATTGACAAGATTTTTGGGAATGTATGGGTGAAAGTGGTGTTCTAGATGATCCTTATATGATTTTTAAAGGTGAATTGAACTTGACATTAGTTATTAGTGAAGTTTGGGGTACCAGGTATAGGATGGATCCTCTTTTATATTTTTTGTGTCAGTTTTTTCAAGATTTAAACCTTATAGATGTGGTTCCAACTCCTTTAAATCCTACATGGAGGAATGGAAGGTCGAGAGAGTATACAATCTCTAGGAGATTAAATAGGTGCTTCATTTATGAAAGTTTGGCATATCTACTTTCTCGATATAGATCTTGGTATGTAAATTCAAGAGTATCATACCATTTGCAAGTTTGTTTGCAAATTGATGTGGAACAAAAATCTCAAAAATTTCCCTTCAAATTTAATCGTATATGGTTGGAGGATGAAGACTTTATTATACTGGTTAGGGAATTATGGCATTCTGTTGAGGTGGATCCTGAAGACTCTGCAATGCATAGGTTGGTAAAGAAGTTAAAATAAATTAAGCATGTTTTTATCTAATGGGAAAAAGAAACAAATGAGAACCATAGAAGGGAATTGTGCCATATTGAGGAAAAGATAAATCATATATTTTTGGAAAATTCCTCTGGTGGTTTTTCTAGTAAGGAAAAGGAAGACTTGATGATTCTTGAAGACAAGAAGTCTAAAATCCTAAAAATTGAGGAGGAAACATGAAGGTTGAAGAGTAGGGAGGTGTGGATTAAGTAGGGGGATTGTAATACAAAAAAAATATCATAAATTTGAAAATCATCAAAGAGTTGTAAATGCCATTTGGAACTTGAAAGATACAAATGGGAATGTGATTAGCTCTCAAACTGATTTGGAGGATGCAACATTAATTCATTTTGAAAACATATTCAAGGATCCTGGTCTTTGAAATATCATTACTCGACTAAAGGTAATCCAGAACTACCCTAGGTTTTTTTTCTTAAGAAGAAGGTATGCAAGTGGAAAAGGAAGTTACCTTGGGGGGAATTGAATTTGTTTCGAAGAAATTTGCTCGATTAAAGAGTCCTGGACCTGATGACTAGATTGCTGATTTTTTTTAATTTCTTTGACATTGTGGGAAAAGATCTTATGGAGGTTGTGGAAGAATCCAGAAGGAAAGGGTATGTGTCTAGGGCATTAAACTCTACTTGTATTTCTCTTATTCCTAAGAGTTCTAAGCTTGAGTCATTTAATTACTATAGGCCTATCTCCCTTTGTAACTTGGTGTATAAATTTATAACCAAGATCATTTCAAATATGATCAAGCCAAAACTTGCATAATGTATTTCAAATGAACAATTTCGCTTCCTATCAAACAAACAGATATTGGATGCAATTGGGGTAGCTCAGGAAAGCTTACACTGAATTAAACTAAGAAATTGAATGCCCTGCTATTAAAAATGGATCTGGAAAAAAAAAGAATACGAGAGGGTTGATTGGGTGTATTTAAGATTGGTTCTTCTCTAAATTGGACTTCCTCTATAAGTCACTAATTGATTTATGTATTGTATTACATTTGTCAGGTTTGTTGTTTTGGTTAATGGTTCCCCAACTTGTTTCTTTAAAAGTACCAGAGGGCTTAGGAAGGGATGCCTATTGTATCCACTGTTATTTCTTTTGGTAATTGAAGGTCTTAGTATACTTATAGGGAATGCCAAATAGGACAAAAAACTACATGGGGTTAAAGTCACAGCATCACATTCCATCACTCACTTATGTTTGTTGATGATATCCTCCTATTTGGGATGGGTTCGTAAGAGGAATGGAGTACATTTCATGAAATTATTAAGTTATTTTGTAGTGCTTCAAAGATGGAGGTAAGTGTACAAAAATATGTTCTCTTACATAATGTTGTCAAGGGTGAAGTACTGTCCCATATATTATATCTTCTTCCTTATCAGTTGGAGACCATTGAAAAGGGATATAAATAATTGGGCTATTATTTGAAACCTAATTGTTTGTAATGAAGTTGTTTGTAAATTGGAGGTCATGAGATCAATCCCACCCGGATTTAACCATGTCCCATGTCTTGCGGCAAGTGTGGGGCACCTAGGTTTATAGTGGTAGTGGGAATGGATCCCTGGACCCTGTGTCACGCGAGTACCAGCCCAGCCCCAGTTGCCAATTCCCCTAATGAAAAAAAATAAAAATTGTTATTTAATAAAGGACTAGTTCTAGCTTATTAAAAAGGTGGAAAAAAGGATAAATTCTTGGTGATATAAATGGATTTCTCTAAGGGGAAGGTTAATTTTAAAAAGGTTGTATTTGAAAGTATTATTGTTTATTGGATGTCAATGGCTAAGGTTTCTTTGTCTATTCTGCATAATACAACAAGGAAGACGATGATTTCTTTATGGTGTAGGAAGATGGGCAAACGAAATATACATCTAATGCAATGGGAAAGAATTTTTTGGGTGGTTGGGGAATAAAAAAATTGTTATAAATATACATCTCAGGTCGCAGGTGGTAAATGAAGCAAAACGCAGAGGCGCGCAATTCCTAGAGAGGCTCACATAGAACGGAGAGGTAATCCACGGTAAGGGAGACAAAATAATCTCAGGTCACAGGCATGGAGAGGGATCCCAAGTCGCGAGCACGATACGTGGATTAGGTTTATGCAAAGAGTAATAATATCACCAGAACGAATACTTCACATGGAGAGAAAATGCACGAGAACAAAGGAGAGGTAACGCACATGCATATCTTTGGAAGCACAACCAAGTTTGGGGAGATGTTGGAGTATCGATTGAATAATCGTTGTACTTGGGAATGTACTGTGGATTAGTCGTCACATTGGATCCATTCCCCTAGAGACATGAGGTATTGGAGTATCGGTTGAATAACCTTTGCACCTTTAAATATAATATGGATTAACCGTTATATTAGGATCATGGAAATATGTGTTTTTCAAAACACTAGGGATCTTATATCACTAAGCGTGGACTAAAAAGCATTCAAGGAGTTAAAAACACTAGGGATCTTATACACTAGGCATGAATAACTTTAAGTTGTATGATTTTTATTAACCACAATATTGTATTAATATAAGATTAAATGATCTTTGTTTTTTATCTTTTAAAAGTAAGTTATTCTCAATGACTCTTTAGTTTATTTTAGATAACTAAAAAGAAAACTAAGTATTTACAATATGACGATAAGCTCGTCATGAGCTTTCTAGCAACGCTTGTTTCATGAAAAAATATCTCTGGATAAAAAATTGTTAGTAGTTGAAGTTTCGACAGAAATGGTTAAAAATAGGGAAAATGGTAAAAAAATATATGTGGCAAAGGAATGGTTTGGTAAAATTTGTTATAATCTACTGGATTTGAACCCAAGATCTCCAAGTTAACATAGTCTTCACAATGTCCTACTAGCCAAATCTCCCACACATGTTTCTTAATGGCTATAGTGTTAAAGTTCTATTTAAAGTTGAATATTATGTGTTCCAAGTTCACATAGTCTTTACAAAGTCCTACTAGCCAAATCTCCCACACATGTTTCTTAATGGCTATAGTGTTAAAGTTCTATTTAAAGTTGAATATTATGTGTTATGTAAAAAAATGGAGAGGGGCCAAGGGCATCGCCCTCGATCCCATGCCAACACCGAGGCCCCATTCAAGCTATATGTTATAAACCATAGTTGGAACCTTATCCAATATCAACATGGAGTCGTATCCAACAAACAAACCAAATGATAATCAGCCAAAACCTTACCTGGATTATATCTCTCTACAATGCGAGAAAGGGCCAACCAAACAAACCAAATGATAATCAGCCAAAACCTTACCTGGATTATATCTCTCTACAATGCGAGAAAGGGCCAACCAACTGACAGCCTTATAATGACCCACACTGAACTGAGAGCGTTGACTGCCTGACCCGTATCCAACAAACAAACCAAATGATAATCAGCCAAATTATAGGCCAATGAACCATATGTTGATATACCACACCTGACCCGTATCCAACAAACAAACCAAATGATAATCAGCCAAATTATAGGCCAATGAACCATATGTTGATATACCACAACCATAGTTTGCCAATAAACATGTTAACAAAACCATGTAATGGGGAGAGGTCTGTGGACTTGAACTCACGATCTCCTCCACAACTGCCAACAACTTCAACCAACGCGCCACCGGCGCCTGCTGTTTAGAGATCTGGCGGATTTTACTTAAGTGTTTGCTGGATATGGTGGATTTTACTTAAGTGTTCGCTGGTGGGCTCGGGGGGATGGGCGCGTGGCCTTCCAGCCCACGCCCCTTGACCACTTTAAAACGCTATAAAAACAACCACGCTTAGAGCCATGGTTCGATGGAGTTGGGCGTCCATCTTATACATAGATACCGAGGCAAATAGAGTACAGGAAGGTACATAAGGTATGGTTTTGTACAGGCGCAGAAGAGGATTGTCTCATTTTGCATGTCATAGGAGTTTTCAGTCAAAGATGGTCAAGTTTATACTCGTTTTTCTCATAATTTTGAAGTGTACATAGTGGTGCAACTTGTTTCTGAGTTTGATTTACAAAAAATAGAAGTGTTTTCAGAACTATTGTTTGTATGCTTTTGAAGACTAATAAGATCAGCCTTCCTATTGGAAGTGGCCCGAAGACGTAGCCTGGGAGGGGTGAACTCTTTTATCAGTTGTTGTCTTCATTTTATGGTTTGCATATCTCTTTTATTTTCTTATGTGATTTATTTAAGCATTGAAATTTTCATCTTTTAAGCTTGTTTATGAGTAATTAACATTGAAAATTTCACATGCAAATTTAATGGTTAAAAAAGATCTTGAAGATTTTCAGATCAAGTTTGGTATCATAACAGCTTAGCCATTGCATTGTGAGTTTATGTTAACATGATCCAAGCTAAATCAAGGTGAAGGTGTACTTGAGGATTTTCCTCCAGAGATCGGACATGCACATCGAAGAGAGAAAATGGAAGATGAAGACTACCGAGGAATAGATGAGAAGGCCTTCCGTAAGGATTTCTATCAGATGGCAGATAGAGTAGAAAAGTTGTTTGTATATTATCAAGAGAGGTTGGAAAAGAAGAAATCGAAGAAGGAGAAAGCAAAGGATAATTCTTGGGAAAAAGGAAAAGACCCTTCTGAACTTTCTTCTCCATCTTCTTCTTCTTCTGAAATCTCCAGTGATGGTTCTTCAAATCCAAAGAAACAACCTGAGAAGGATAAGTTTGATTTACCTTATTTAAAACTTGATATTAAGTTTGAATTGCCTGCATATAATGGTGAACTTAACAGAGAAAAACTAGATGATTGTATTAGGAAGATTGAGGTGTATTGTAGGATTCAAAAGCTTGCAGATTGATAAAGCAAAGATCCAATTAGCTACTTTCCGTCTTGGAGGCACTGCACTCATCTGGTGGGAAAGTAAGACACGGGAATACCTCCTTAGAAAAGGTAAAATTATTTCTTCCTGGTATGAATTTACTGCTACGTTAAAAAAACAATTTTATCCATTAGGATACATACAGCAAGCCATGATGGATTGGGAAAATTTAAGACAAGTTAAAGGTCACAATGTACAAGAGTACACTCAGGAATTTAGAAAAAGAGATTTGATTTTGGGCATACCTTTTTATACTCAGAAAACTCTTCTCAAGTTTATTGAAGGATTACATAGTTATTTGTGTCATACAATACTTATGTTTGATCCTACTAACCTTGATGAGGTATGTGTGTGAGCTACGCACATTGACTTCAAAGGGAAGAGTGTTCATGATGTTTCTTCAGCTGAATCTAGCTAGGTAAAAGAAGGCAAGGCAAAAGGGAAAGGTAAGCATGCAGTTACAATGAGGAAAGGTGAAGAGAGGCCTACATGCTCGCATTGTCAAAAGCAAGGGAATGAAGAGACAAAGTTTTGGGTACTACATCCAGAACTAAAACCGAAGTGGTTTAAGGATTGGAAAGGGGATAAAAAATCCACAGTTGTCATTGAGGACCTTGGATCAAATTTTGAGGATGAAACAAAGATAACAAACGTAGGTATGAAAGGTAAAGCTATTGTTGGTAATGATTCTAACATTGGTTCTTCATTTGCTTCTACTTCTAAATATCATGTCAGTTCTAAGGATAAAAAGAGGAATGCATTGTTTCATATAAGGGTGATTACGTAACAAACTAAGATCGACACACTCATAGATAGTAGATACCAAGCTAATCTTACTTCAGAAGAAGTAGTTAAGCAATTGGGATTAAGAACAAAACCTCACAAGAGACCTTATCCATTAGGCTGGGTGTGCAAAGATAAAAGATTACAACAAAACAGTGTGATCTAAAGTTTGCAATTACATCTAAGTTTGTAAATGAGGTTGAATTTGATGTGGTCCCACTAGATATCTGTGGAATTGTGTTAGGTAGTCCATACTTATATGATCGAAAAACAATCTTCTATAGAGAACATAATTAGTATCACTTGTTTAAAGAAGGAATTGACTACATAGTGCATTCACATACATTTAAAAACGATAAATCATTGGGCACTACACAACAATTAAAAAGGGCTGTTAATGCAAGTCGAAAATTGGCACTTATGTATATACAATGTAAGGAGAAAAAGAATCCTAAGCATGAAAAGGAAGTGTCATTTCACTACAATGCACCTGTAATGATTGATAGTGTTTATATGGTCAAAACTCAACATGATATGGGTACAATCTCTTTTAAATGTTCAATGTTGATATTCAGCTTATTACTGATCAACAGTATATGGTTTGTTCCTACAATATTGAATGAAGATTTTTTGGAAAAAGGGATTAATGTACTTAACCATGTCAATGAAGTGTTGATTTTTGTTATGTTGAGTCAAATGTATAGGTTCTAGGAAGAATGGACAAGTAATACAAGACAAGTGAGACAAACATGTCCTCACTTGAATTCTGAATGATTCAGTCTTTTGGTGGTGCAAAAGATTCTCGGTGGGAAGGTTTGATCCAGGAGGACCATTTCATAGTTTATCAAATTTAAAGTCTTCAAAATGTAAATTAAAGCTTATAGGGTGAAACATCTTTCCAAGAGCTTTCCAGCAACGTTTGTTTCATGAAAAAAGACCTATGGATGAAGAAGTTGCCAGTGGTTGAAGTTTCGATAGGAATGGTTAATATATATGGAAAATGAATGGTTTGGTAAAATTTGATGGAGTCTATGGGATTTGAACCCAAGACCTCCAAGTCCCTATAGTATTCACAAAGTCCTACTAGCCAAAGCTCCCACGCATTTTTCCTGATAGTTATAGTGTTAAGGTTCTATTTAAAGTTGAAGATTATGTGTTATGTAAAAAAAATGGAGAGGGGCCAAGGGCATAGCCCTCGATCCCATGCCAACACTAAGGTCCCCATTCAAGTTATATTTTATTAACCATAGTTGGAATCTTATCCAATATCAACATGGAGCCTTATCACATTAACGTGGAGTCTTATCCAACAAACAAACCAAATGATAATCTACCAAATTATAGGCCAACAGACCATATGTTGATATACCACAACCATAGTCTACCAATAAACATGTGAACAAAACCATGTAATGGGGAGAGGTCTGTGGACTTGAACTCACAACCTCCTCCCCAACTACCAACAACTTCAACCAGCGTGCCACCAACACCGAGGGCCCCATTCAAGTTATATGTTATAAACCATAGTTGGAACCTTATCCAATATCAACGTGGAGTCTTATCCAACAAACAAACCAAATGATAATCTGCCAAATTATAGGCCAACAGACCATATGTTGATATACCACAACCATAGTCTGCCAATAAACATGTGAACAAAACTATGTAATGGGGAGAGGTATAAACATGTGAACAAAACCATGTAATGGGGAGCAGTCTGTGGACTTGAACTCACAACCTCCTCCCCAACTACCAACAACTTCAACCAGCGTTCCACCATTGCCCACTATTTAGAGATCCAACAGATTTTACTTAAGTGTAGCGGGTTCATGGGGGGGAGATCAACGCATGGCCTTCCGGGCCGCACCCCTTAACCACTTTAAAACGCTATAAAACAAACCACGCTTATAGCCAAGGTTCAGTGGAGTTGGGTGTCCATCTTATGCAAAGATCTCGAGGCAAATAGAAGGTACAAAAGGTACGGTTTCGTATAGGCACAGAAAAGGGTTCTCTCGTTCTACGTGCCAGATGAATTTTTACTTAAGTGTTTGTTAGCGGGTTCGAGGGGGGGATCAATGCATGGCCTTTCGGGCCGCACCCCTTAACCACTTTAAAACGCTATAAAACAAACCACGCTCAGAGCCATGGTTCAGCGGAGTTGGGTGTCCATCTTATGCAAAGATCTCGAGGAAAATAGAGTACAGGAAGGTACAATAGGTATGGTTTCTTATAGGTGCAAAAGAGGGTTCTCTCGTTCTACGTGCCAGAGGAGTTTTCAGTCAAAGATGGTCGAGTTTATACTCGCATTTCTCAGAATTTCAAGGTGGACAAAGTGGTGCAGTTTATTTATGAGTTAAATTGACAGAAAACATAAGTGTTTTCAGAACTCTTCTTTGTAAGCTTTTGAAGACTAATAAGATCGTCCTTCCCATTGGAAGTGACCCAGACACGTATCCCAAGAGGGGTGAACTCCATTATCAGTTGTTGTCTTCATTTTATGGTTTGCATATTTCTTTTATTTGCTTGTGTGATTGATTTAAGCATTGAATTTCTCATTTTTTAAGCCTGTTTATGAATAATTAACATTTAAAATTTCACATACACTAATTAAAATTTTAAAAAGATCCTGAATATTTTTGGATCACAAATTGACCATAATCTCATATGATTAGGTATCCAACAATACTAAATAAATGTCAAGAAGACAATAATGCCTAAGAAACAACTAATTATGTTAGAATAAAATGATGACACAGATATATACAATGATGTTAGTGGGACATTTATGTGGCCAACTCATAATGTATCCCTTAATATTATTATAACATAAAGAGTATAATTAATAACATAACTTTAATATTAAATATAACCCTAATATTAAACAATTTTATAACTATATCAATATTAATCCTCTAATATAACATATCAATATTAATTCTAATTAATATAGTTATCTTACATCTAATTACATTGCTTCATTGCTTCATTTCTCCAAAGTCTATTTTCCTTCCTATATTGGCATCTTTTTTCTCTCTTCATGGTAAATATTTTTTACTTTTTTGTTTAGTTGTGTTTTCTATTTTTATCAAACAATGTTGTAAACCACTTAATCACTTCTTAATTTTGTTTTTATTAAAATTTAACACGTTTTATCATTTTAAAGTTTAATAACTTGTTTTTCAATATAATCCATAATTAATGTAAAATGGGTGTTACAATCTCTCAACCCCTTTTTCCCCTTGGAACAATCCCTCTTCCCTTATGTCTCTCTTTATTTAAAATGTTTGTCAAATAATTCAAATTATTAAAAACTACCAACAATATTTGTCAAATGATTCGAATTATTAAAAACTACCAACCAACTATTTCATTTTTCCATTTTCCACTCTTTAATTTTTATTTAACATGAATGGAAATATTTCTTCTAAATAATCTTTTATTTTCCTAGAACCTTTAAGTAGATATTTTAATATCTAATTTTCAGTAATTATTAATAAACTTAATAATAAAATTTTAATATTGATTAAATTTGTATAAATTTCCATTAACAAAATTAAACCTTTATTTATTTTCAAATATTTTCATATGGTTAAATTTATAAATAAATCCCTTTATCATCCCTGGAAACCTTCACACTAATTATTTTTTAAAAATTCCTTAAATTTTAACATGGTCCTCTTGAGCTTGGAGTAAAATTTCTTTAATTTTAACATGATCCTCTTGAGCTTGGATACCCCACTCTATCTTTTAGATAACCTTAAAATAAGATACATCAAACTAGAATGGATCTACATCATTTGGTCTAGTTGCACAACCTATGCAATGCCCTTTCAATAGCTAAGCATACAACAAAAAGGGAAGTATAAGCAAAGCTAAAGCATATTAACTTTACATAAATAAACCAACAAGAGACATATACCATACACATAGAAACACTTGATGTGACCTCCAAAGTCTTCACTTTATTCTAAATACTAAAAATAGAGAAAGATATAATACAACAGATTTGTCATCCAGAATAAAGTTAGCGCTCACTCTTTAATTGGCAAGTCAAAGTCAATATACTTTGCATTTTGTATTTTATTTGACATCAATGAAAATATTTCTTCGAATAATCTTTTATTTCTAGGTAAACCTTAAACCTTAAGTAGATATTATAATATTTAATTAGAAATAATTTTTAACATTTTATTATTAAACTTGATAATAAATTTTATTTCTCTATCAACCTTAAACCTTAAGTAGATATTATAATATCTAATTGGAAGTAATTTTACCATTTAATTACTAAATTTAATAATAAAATTTTAACATTATTAAATGACTAAACTTATATAAATTTTCATTATACTTATCTTTAGGTTCAATATTAAACTTTTCATTATAATTATCTTTAAGATTAATATTAAACTTTCCATTTATTTTCAAATCTTTCATAGTATTAAATTTATAAATAGATCCTCTTGTCATCCATGTAAACCTCCACTCTTTAATTTCTTTGTTAGATCTTCCTTTAATTTTAACCTGGTCCTCCTCTTGAGGTTGGATACCCCACCATTCTCCTTAAGTTTTAATTACTCTTACCATTACCATAAAATATTGTCACGGTGCAAAAATTAAAAATAAAAATAAAACTAATAAATCATTAATGTCCTTATTAGTTTGAGGGTTAGTTCAAGTGATCTTAAGTTATATCTCTCTAGGGGACGTTTGGGGTTTGACTCTCTTGGATTATGTCCAGGTGAAGTGTTCAACTCTCTTCGATTCAGTTAAGTGAAATGATTCCAACTTAAGCACCCATATCAACTATAAACTATTCTCAACCCATTGGAATTTCATCAACAATGTAGGCCCTAAACAGGCAGAGTAGAAGGAGCATCCATGGAGTCCATAAATAGGCAGTGGTGAAACCGGGGGAAAACCATAGCCGCTACTTGCAAAGATGAACCATGTTAGTTTAATGACTTTATGCTTGTTCCCTTTCTTGAGTTGCTAAAATTTCTCCCTAAAGTCCGTGTGCTTAGCCTAAGCAGCTGTTGTAGTAGTTTTGATGTAGACAACGAGGAGATCGATAACTATAGTTTCACCTTTAATCCCTAGGGAGCAACTTAAGTAGCCATTGATGTGGTTTTCATGGAAGGGTTACTTCAATGATTTTGTTCTGGAAGAGTGGAGATAGGCTCAAAGAATACAACCTTGAAATAGCTGCAATGTCAAGAAATAACCAAAACAACTTTCCTCCTATGCTTGAAGCACATACATGTAACACAGTCTACTTGGAGATGATATACTTGATTTAACATCACCGTAAGACTTATAAATGGATTCAAATCCTCAATAGAACCACTGATTTTGACAAAATTCTAGGGAAGAAAGAATTTACTTATGCCTACGGTGATTTGACTTTTCTCTCATGGATGAGGGGATCGCTGAAGAAACTGGAGAGAGGCTATGTGTGGGTATACAACTTTTATCAAGTGGGTTTGAATGATTTTTTGTATCCTAATGTGTAGTATCCATGAAGGAGGCTATATATTCTCTCTGATATGATATCCAAGGTTACGTCGAGTATGACATCACTCGTATATATTCAAGATATGTATGGTGCCTATGTGTAAGTTTGAAGTTGTACATCATTGTAATGGTGGATTAATATATATTGTGAGGATAGAGTATTTCCATCTCTAGTTAAGGGTTTTTATAGGCAGAGAATATTCCAATAGGTAGGTACGATGAATTTCTCAACTACTTTGAATAATATTATTCCACACTTGTCTTAACTAGGTGAAGATTGTAGCCATGTTTCAATAGGAAACATTGAAGGGGATTGTTTGGATAAAACATTAGAATTTAAAGTAGGATCTGATAAAGTCATTTATGGTGATTCTTTGGAACGATGTCCATGTAGAGGACGAACTATAGACAAAGTCAAAGGAACTTAGGTTGCTAGTGTGAGCATTGAACGAGGGAGTAAAGAGAAGGCCCTCAATCACTTTTGATTCTCAAAAGGTCATCTAGGAAGGACTCCATCGCAATTTATAGTGTGATTCAATTGGAACAAGCTTCAAACAATTGAGGTGACAATTCAAATACATAGATCTAATTGTCGGGTTCAAGTTTTATCAAAGAGGGCTTGGATCTTGAAACCCTTTGTGTAATGAAGAGGCCTAATCAAATTTGTGTGGATAGATTGGAGAAAACAAGGGTGAAAATGATAAAGAAAGTGGTGAAGCGAAGGAAATCAAGAGTGAGGTTGTAGTTAGGTGAGGATCTTAGGAATCAAACTTCAGAATATTTTGGCAAAGCCTTAATTGGAAAACGTATTATCCTCCCTAGGTACATACCACTTGTAGTGATCCTTACCCAGAAATTAAATCATAACAATAATGTAGAACATTTAAACTTCATAAATACCAAGAGAAAGTCACACCATAAACAACACAATAATGTAGAAAATGACAAGAGTTAGAGTGTGAATAGTAGGGGAAATCTCTATTGCACCATGCATAAGAAATCCTTAAAAGAGATCCATCGAGAGAAGCTAAACTCCATAATGTGTAATACCCCGGTTTTGACCCCGTTTGCGTTAAAGGGTACATGATGTATACTTTGTAATTAATCATGGTGAGGAGCTAAAGGCAAAATCCCCACCATCGATTCGGTTGTGTTATGTTTCGGCAATAGGGATCATTGTCGATGGTATATCATGCTATCCGACACATTATAGCTTTGGCATCATGTAAATACGCACATCAATTTAATTAAACCTACAGCCAGCTACGACGGTGCAACATTAAATGAAAAGGGCATGATTCCTAAGGATAGGGGGGGATTGTTAAACCGAGAACCATTGGGAGTTTGCCATGTGTCACCACCTTATTTGTTTTGCTCATTTTCCCTTGTTTCATCCAACCACCACCGTAATTGTTCTGTTGATTAGTGGGGCATCTTTTTGCTGGCAAAAGACCACCACCACGCTCACGCCTGCACCCACTCTCCACGACGCGCCTTCTGGGTAGCGGATGGTCTGCCCACTATGCTGATCGTGAGTCTGTTCATCTCCTCTCACGCGGGCTAAGATAAAAGGTTCCACATTCCATTGTTTGAGGGTTCGGTTCTCCTCTACCTCACCGTTAGTTGGTCTGCAGGTTCGTTCTCCTTTTTTCTCAGGGATTGCTAGTCTGTGAGATATTCACTCTCACGCAGAAGATCGTTTCCTTTTTCCCTTTGTCGAATTATGAGATGTTCGGTTACTTCTGCGATGAACCGTGGTTGTTGTTCTCCTTTTTTCATTTGGGTGCTGTGAGTCACTATGCTGTGGGGGGCGGTGGTTTCTTTCCCAGTTTCGGTTAACTGTGTCTTTTTCCAGACAGCGGGATGTTTCCGTGGTTTCCATCGTGAGGTGTTTCCCTCCTGTTCACGCAGAGAGAGCCTGTGTTTAATCCACCCTTGCCGACTGTGAAAACGTGTTGGGGTTCCTTGTTGAGAAAGGACCATTGTTGTCCAGCATTGCTGGTTAGGTCTGGACGGTGTAGTGTTCTGTCACTTCGCCATGGAATCCTGGTTGTGGTTCTTCATTGAGCGGTGGTTCATGTGAAAGTGTGTCGTGGCTTCATTGTTGAGGGAGGATCTTTGTTTCCCATCGTTGTTGCCTGTGTTTTCTTCCACATTTTGCTTTGGTTGTGTCTTTTTCCCTTATGTACAGGTCGAGAGTCTGTTCTTTCCCCTTTTCCGCCTGTGTAAGTTCTCCAGCAATTACATTGGGGATTGTGTGTGCTGTGGGCTCGTGGATGTTGGTTGGCTGTTGATTTCCACATTCATTGGCTGAGTTTTCCCCTGTCCATGCTGGGAGTTTGGCTTCTTTCCATTTGCGGACTGGCTAATGTTGCCATCGTTTCATTGTAAGTTTGGGGTTGTTGACCTCCCCTGGTTTTGGGTTGCTGTGTATGCAAGTACCTTTTGGGTTGCTGTTGAGTTGTTTTGGCCACGCTAGGGCTAAGAACAACTCTGAATTGTCTTGTGGACTTGAGCCATGTTCATCCTTTTGCTGGGGTTGTCACCCTATTGTCTTCATATTCTTCACAGAGCTGTGAACTGTTTGTTTTGCTATGGTGTGCAGTGGTTGGTATTCGTACTGTTGAGAGTAGGATTAGAAGCTGGTTATGCTTGAGAAACTGGTGTTGGATACCACCAGCTTAACATTTAGCCTTTCCTAACTCCTTGACGACCTAATAAACCCTACTGTGTGGGCTTGGCTGATTTGTGTACCTTGGCTATGTGTAAGCCTACTTTGACCCTTACTCCTTGAGGAATCATGCCCAACTCAGGGGTGGCAGTGTTTCTGAGAGATTGATGAGCATGCTAACCTATGGTTGGGTGGAACGTTGCAATGACGTAGCTAGTTGCGGGACGAGTTCTTATTAGATGAGTATTCTTGACTATTTCATATCTGCATTTATATTTACTGATTAATGAATATGATGAACATGTGGTATGCTTGAATGAATGTATGTTGCTTCCGCTATGCATGTGAAGGATTATGCGTCTTAGCATGTTTTATGTTTTAAGTTTTTATTTCAGCACTATATGCATGTTCATGTTCATGGGGCTATTTGCCCATATGTTTGGTGATAGTAGCATCCTCTTCGCCGGTCAGAGGGTCATGGACGTTACAGTGTGGTATCAAAGCTCTAGTTGCAGTATGGGCCTGAATGGGCCATGAAAGATCAGATAGCAGAGGCAGGTTGCCTACTGCCCAGAAGAAACCAAGAAAATGGGTGAAGACAAGAAAATTCAGAAAAATTTTCTAAGTGCCAGAATGTCGGTCCATCGAAAAACTTAGTGAGAAGTTCTTCCGATGCAGCGGAAGACCTAGTCTGAAGGTCACTCGATGAGGCACAAACAACCTTGGTTTCAAAAAATTTCCTAAGTGTTTGGTCGTCGGCACATCGAAAAATTTAGACAGATGGATCGTCGATGCTTAGCTGATTGAGCGTCGCCGTTGTGGATGGCTAGACAACTATGCTTCCGATGGGAAAAAGTTTCGACTGTCGATGAACTACATCGGAAACACGTAGCTGATTGCACACCCGCCGTTGCAGCAGTCTAAGACACTATCCACCCGACGGATAGTTGATCCGACGGCCGACGCGGCAGAAGATAGAGAAGAAATTTCTGAACTTTTTTCTAAGTATTGATTTCATCGGCCATCGGGACATGTTAGTTGTTCTGATCGGCGATAAATAGAGGGTGGAAACGCCGATACATCGGTAGGAAAAAGGTGAAAGGTCGCCAAAAATTTGTCGTTTGAGGCATCAATACGTCGACGTTGGTGGAAGTTTGATGATGGATCGACGAGAATTAGAAGAAGACCGCCGGAATGGCAAAGAAAAAATAGTTGGTAAAGCCGCCGATAGCGGCGGCGGAAAGAAGACTTAAACCGAAAGTTTCAATTTTTTTTCTTCTGAGGATCGAAATCATTGGCAATTGGAGAAGAATAGTTATTGACATCGCTGATGGATAGTTGCTGACATCATCGATGGATAGTGGTTGACATCGTCGATGAATAGTTGAAGGAAGAGCCGATGGACGAAGAAAATTCAAAATTTTTTCTAGGGAACAAGATCATCGGCCATCGGAAAATGATAGTGGTATTGGTCGTCGATGGACGTCGGAAGAAGTTAATGATTCGCCCACCGCCATTGCAGAAGTCTAGAGCACTAAGCTTCCGACGGACAAACATTTCGACTGCCGATGCCAATGTGTTTGAGGGTTAAATCGTCGATACGACGAAGGAGGTTAAGGGATCAGACCGCCAATGAAAGACGTCGGAGAAGTTAGTCGATAGGGAGTTCGCCGTTGCGGCTTCCTAGAAGACTAACCACCCGACGCTGCAGCCGTTAGTGCTTTCGACCACCGATCAGACAATTGCAGCTGTTAGTCATTCTGACATCCGACAGAGTTACGATCCGCGGGAACCACAATAAGCATTAGAGAGAATTTGAGGTCAAAAATGGGCCTCCTAAGAGATGTACTACAAAAATATAAGAAATATTAAAATATTATGAGTTAGGGGTTTTATGGGGTAGGTAGATATTACAACTCACCTCCTACACTACTTTTTATGCACAATATAAATAACCATGGTTGAGTTACTTTTGTAAATTGACTATAAATAAAATTAATAAAATAACTCTATAATGATGTGACTAAGATTCATTATAAATTCCCAAAAAAATTATTGTCCTTTAGCATTTATTTGTCTTGAACTTGTAAATGAAATTAAACTAAAAAATTATTTTTCAAGAGTTATTTTTTAATTTATGTTGACTTTTTATATTTAGTACATTCCTCATCAATTTAATTTTAATGTGATTTAATTGAAACTTATTTACATGTAAAATTTTAACAATATTATTATAATATTTATTGTATTATTAGAATAAATTAATATCAAAATCATAATTTTTTTTTGATATATTCATTTTATTGTAAATGAATGTTATAGTTAAATCTCTTATAGAAAATAATATGAAACTTAATTTATTCTTAAATAAATTATTAAAAAAATACTTATACATTATGAAAATATGTCATATTAGTATATAATATTTTAATGTATATGTTTTTAGCAATAAAAATGTTATGTATATTGGTTTTTAGCAATAAAAAATTTACGAGTAAATAATATATCCTATTAACTGAATAAGTCAACACTGCTATATAAATTCTTTTAGTTTATTAGTTGATTTTAATGTATATTAATTTTTAGCAATAAAAAAGCTGTGAATAAATAATATATCCTATTAACTTAATAAGTGAATGGTGGTACATAAATTCTTTTAATTTATTAATAGAAGCATAAATTATTCTAATATTTTTTTATAAACGAAAATAAATTATTAAAAAAAATTTATACTTTTTGAAAATATTTTTATAATATAAATACTTATCTAAGAAAATTATTTCCACTCATTGCAACTAAAAAAATTATAAATACAAAATATATATGTAAAAAATCAATGTTACTAATTTGTTAAAAAATACGTCATAATACAGACACGTTATGTTATAATTTCAAATTAAATACGTCATAATACAGACACGTTATGTTATAATACAGACACATCATAATATAATTTTATTAATTTTTTAATCATTAAAATTTTAAAATATTTTTATTATTAAAACTAACATGATAACATTTATTATAATTGTTATCATAATGACATTATTATTAATTAATATTTAACAAGTTATAACAACATAATTTGCATATTATTCTATAAAATTAACTATTAAAAAATTATAATAACTTTTTTGTTGAAAAAAATATTAATAAAGTTATAATCATATGAACATGTTGTTTTATACATTCAAATATAACTCATCAATAATTAACATACATCTTTCATATTAATATTATTCATGAATTTAATTTATATGTATAACTAACATATTTTCTTTCATATAAATATTATTCATGAATTTAATTTATTTTAAAAGTACAAGATTATATATATATATAAGTTTGATATTATGATATTAAATAAAATTGAATGAATATATAATTTAAAATTAAAAAACATGAAAATGACTATATTATTTTATAAAAAAATGTGAAATGACATTTTTAGGAATTATGAGTACTTTACTTGAAAATGACAATAAAATTATTTTATGAGAAAGTGAATTGTGAGTACTTTACTTGAAAATAATAATAATATTATTTTATGAGAAAGTGTGAAATGGCTTTTATTGTGAGTACTTTACTTTATGACTTAAAAGTACTTGTACCACTACCTTGGTTAACTATGGGTTTTCATCCACCATAGAAAATGTGACAAATAAGCATTCTTAACTCATCCAATGCCACCTCAACCATGGGGGATGATGTCATATACTAGAATGTAATTGGTTGATTTTTATAGTACATTTTGGTCCTTTTGAGGCCCATTTTTTACCTCAAATTCTCTCTAATGTTTGATTGTCGTCGTTGCGGATGCCTAAGGAGTTATCCACCCAATGGATAGTGCCCCGGTCGTCGACGTCGTGGAGAGGGTTATTGTTTGCATCACTGGTGTGGCGGGGAAGACCAGTGGAATGGATCGTCGAAAATTAGTTAATGAACCACCGATGGGTTGTATGATCTGCAGAAACCACAGTCGGTTTGTTGGCCACAGTTGTGGCTACCTAAAGAACTGTCCACCCAAAGGATTGTTGTTAGGGCCGCCGATGCAGCGGAAAATTATTGTTATTAGGGCCGCCGATGAGCGCCGAAGAAATTATTTGCTTAGATCGCTGAAGTGTCAGAGTTATAGATGGGATGAGACCTGATAGGGAGAAAGAAAAATTGGGGTTTCAAGTGGATTTTTCAAGCAGCTTTCAACTGTATTCAGTGGAATTTTCAGCAAATTCCAGTTAGTGTTCCAGTGGGTTTTGCAATAAATTTTTCATTGGGTTTCTCAGAAGTTTCAGGACTGCAAAGGAAGAAAACCCTAGGTGACTGAAGTTAACATTCCCGACCAAAATATAGTTGTATGTTTTGCCATCATTCTAGAAGTGGTGTGGTTTTCACACCCAAGGTCAGAATGAGGCATGTGGATAGGTGTCGGAAAGCTTATCCGGTAGAGAACAAGAGAAAGTCACTAGAATTTGAATGCGGAGCAGCAAAGTGCTAGTGATTGCTTGGAAGAGAAAAGTGCTGCTGTCAAATGAACAGATCCAAGAATTACATGCCTAGAGGTAGCAAGACCATGAAGTCAAACCAGCTGTTGTGTGGAAGAGGAGTTTCCATGCAAGGATGAGGGACTTAAAAAGGGAAGTTTCCTTAAACCCTATCTTGCTGACTATAACTACATTTTATAAGTTTTATACATATGAGGATATGGGATATTACATGTTGATAAGAATAGTAAGGATTATACATTTATAATAAACCATTAATGATAGTTATTGCATTGGCGTGGGCATTAGTGGAAAAAAAACCAACGATAACATGGACATGGCTGAATATGTTGTTGATGCTAACAAATGTGACTAGCAACCCTCTAGAGAAAGGGATAAGGCAACAAGTCCATAATCAGAAGTTGGTGAGCAAATTCCGCAATCTCCTGCAAAGGACCAACCAAACTGGTAATGTCAAGGGTGTAAGTAGGACCCATGAAGGTAAGAGTTTGATTATGACAAATTGCATGGAGTGGTAAATGTAAGAGATCTCATACCATGTGGATATTTGAATGTTATACTAAATTCATATAGAAATGTGTCATGCCTGTGTATGTTGATTGAGCTTAGTAGCCCAAGGAAAGTAAGTACTGATGATCTTGATTATAGTAATGCATCCTATATGAAGTAGTTATGGTTAGGCCATGCATGGTATGTTTGAATGCATAGTATTCCTGAATCAATGCATTAAAAGATTTTATAAATCTTGTAGTTATGCATTGAATGGATGCATATGAAGGGTGTGAGTAACTGATTACATAAGTATCGGTGCAAATGTTGTGGTGCATTGCATGAATGCATTGAGATAGTGCATGCGATATTATGAATAACTAATGGTTGAAATGATGAATTGATGACAATTCTGGAACCATTTCACGAGCTGTTATGAATGCAGGATAGTAAGTGCATGAAGAGGGTAGTCATGATCGACTGACTCCTGGAAATGCTCTATGGAAGGGCAAGGTGGTACAAATGATACGCTTGTGAAGTAAGGAATATCTAAACATTTCATTTAAATAGCATGAATGATGTGACTGTACCCTGTAATTTAAAGTATGATAATGATTGCGGGAAGTAAATGAGTTCGGTAATATTGATGTGATTAACAGCTGGAAGTATTGGAATTTTATAAATTCTGAAAATGCTTCAGTGATTGTTGCAGCAATGAAAATGTTATATGCATCAAGACTTACTAAGTGTTTGGCTGACTGAGGTTCAAGTTTTAGGTAGACTGTTTGGAGCATGGCAATGAGAGTAAGACCATGACAAAGGCTAGAATCTACCATGTGAAAGAGCCAAACCTCGTGAGAAGAGTCTCATGGCTGTGATAATAGTTTGTATGCATAATGAGTTGTAAATTTGAATTTGTGAATTTCGAATTTGAGAAATTGCTGACAACTACTAATCACTATTGGCTTGCATGAGATTGTGTCAGGAGGATGCATTGTAAGTGGGTATTCATGTTATGCTAGTAAGCATGAAATTATAATGGGCATAGTGGTGCTGCTTACAAGAGACCCACAAATGAGGATCACCTCATTGCCAAGAAAATCAATTTCTGTAGTAAACAGAGTTGCAAATTCTCATTGAATTTAATTAATAATGTTATTGCTTGGTTATGGAACAATCAAATTTGGATTGTATTATCAAATAATGATGGACTGTTTGGCTATTTGATGAATGTGTCAGGGGTACACACTGCATGAAGATCATGTGTGATGGCCTGCAAGAGCCAAACTTCATGGGAAGGTTTTCCCTTATCTTGGAAATGGGTTTCAGGTGAAACTCCATTGGACATTTTGGAAATGTCTCATCTGCACTACATGTTTGGTAAGCAAAATGAAGTGAGATGGTATGGGTTATGTTGGTAATACATGTGTGGATACGAAATGTAAAGAGGAATTGGGATGGAAAACCGAGGGACTATCAACTCAGAGAAGGGAGCCCCCATTCCTCCTTAACAAAGGAATACTACCTCGGCAAATGGATAAATGTTATGTAACCCTAGCTAAGAATATGCATGTCAAATTCAATATGCAAGAGTATATTTTGATGTTGTTTCCATTATGGCAGATTGCTTGAGTATGCTTAGGTCCTACATGGCAGACACCGGAAAAGGGTGCAAACTTTTCCGATTTCGGATCATGGAAGGGTTTTTCAATATTGATTACACCCTAGGGAGTGGATGCACTCCTACTGTCTCAATACTTGATAGTGAATGGTGTGAAATATCATTACAATTTTAGAGCAATAATGCTAATGAATATGCTTATATTGCTTGTGTTGTCAAGATAAACAAATGTAGTTTGGTATTGTACACTAAATGGTCAATGGATTGAACTCATCCTACCTTCTACAGAGAAGGAGACATTCCTGGGGGACTGTCAACTCAGAGAAGGGAGTGGTCTCTTGGGTGATATGGAAAATGGTTGTTTATTGTTGATATAAGTGCATGTGTTATTGTTGATGGCCTGATAAACCCAACAGTATTGGCTTGGCTGATGATTGGTTGTTGGTATAAGTACAGGCGATTTGTTGATGGTTTGATAAACCCAACTGAATGTTGGCTTGACTGTGCCTGATATATGTATAAAATGATGTTGTGAAACAGCCTGTGTGCTGACTGAACATCCAAGTCCATAGGCGATCCCAAGGCTTACAAAGCAAAGCAGGATCCTGTGGACCAACGAGGAAACGTGCAATACAGATAAGTATTGGATTATTTTGCAATTTCTTGCTTGTGAATATACATGTGTATATTGTTTGGTTATGATTTTTTAAGCTCTTGCTAAGACATAAAAACCGATGAGAGTAAACTAAACATGTGAATCTATTCAATGTTTGAATATAGGTATCGCTGGAAGCGAGGACTACGAAAGCATCCAGGGGTGCATGTGGACATGTGACTGTCCTGAAGAGCTCTGAATGAGCGGTAATGAAAAAGGTGCTAGTGAGACTGTGAAGGTCCTAGCAGCCAAGACAAACCATGTGGGGAGGCTCCATGGTTGAGAGGTCTGAAGACCAGAGACACTAAATGTCATGACCAAGAGGGATTGGTCTAGCATTCACGGTGAAGTGAAAGACGCTGAGAGCATGAGAAGCCACAGGGGTGGTGTGGGTTCCAGGATGGAACAAAACAAAGAGGGGAAAAACTCTTGCTGCTCTCTCTTGCCCTTTTAATTATATATATATATATATATATATATATATATGCATTGTGAAAACCAAAGATTGTTGAATGCATGTATAACTAAAAATGGAATGTGTGTATTTGCTTAAAGTAATTGTGAATGTTGGAATAGTTAATTCCCTGCCCAAGAATGGACATGAATGAGCTCATGTGCCTGTTGGGAAGGCATGAAAAATATGAAAGTCTCCTTGATGAGGCTTGGATTGTCATGCCAATTGGGCAATTAATTGACTAATATTAATGCCTATATTATGCTTGGTCTAACATAATTTCAATGATGCATTTCATGGGTGAGAAAGGTGAAATCCAGTGGTGCACATTGATCATGGCAGCAGACCAAAAGTTGTTGGAATTGGCTGGAAGTCTCCTTCAAACGATTGCCAGGACCCAAGAGAATCTTGGAGAGATGCTCAAGATACAGAAAAGGAAGAATGAAATGAACCACCAGATTTTGCAAGACTCTATTGGTTTGCAAAGGGAGGTGAAAAGCATTCTGGGAGCAATCGGCAAAGGAAAGGAAGGTGGATCAATGATGGGACATTCGCCCAAGCGATCTGTTGAGAAATGGTCCAAGCATGAAGACTCAAAGGAAATTGAGCAGGTAAAGATGAAGCAACCAGTGAAATGCTGGGAATGCGGAGGACATAATTTACGCCGGTACTATCCAACGAGGGAACATAAAGAGGGTAGCAGCCACAAAGTTCCTAGGCTTCGAGATAAGCCGAAAGCTGAGAACCAGCAGGAGAAACTCATGGAAGCCGATGGGCTTGGTCCTGAACGTTCAAAGTAAATAATTGAACATAGGACAGGTTTGCAAAATTTTGAAATTTTTATGTGCAATTGTATATGTATTGGAACACTGAGGACGGTGTTATTCCAAGGGGGAGGGGATTGTAATACCTCGGTTTTGACCTCATTTGCATTAAAGGGTACATGATGTATATTTTGTAATTAATCATGGTGAGAAGCTAAAGGAAAAATCCCCACCATCGATTCGGCTGTGTTATGTTTCGGCAATAGGGATCATTGCCGATGGTATATCGTGCTATCCGACACATTATAGCTTTGGCATCATGTAAATATGCACATCAATTTAATTAAACCTACAGCCAGCTACGATGGTGCAACGTTAAATGAAAAGGGCATGATTCCTAAGGATAGGGGGGGGATTCTTAAACTGGGAACCATTGGGATTTTGCCATGTGTCACCACCCTGTTTGTTTTGCTCATTTTCCCTTGTTTCATCCAACCACCATTGTAACTATTCTATTGATTAGTGGGGCATCTTTTTGCTGGCAAAAGACCACCACCATGCTCACGCCTGCACCCACTCTCAACGACGTGCCTTATGGGTAGCGGATGGTCTGCCCACTATGCTGATCGCGAGTCTATTCATCTCCTCTCACGCAGGCTGAGTTAAAAGGTTCCAAATTCCATTGTTTGAGGGTTCGGTTATCCTCTGCCTCACCGTTAGCTGGTCTGCAGGTTCGTTCTCCCTTTTTCTCAGGGATTGCTAGTCTGTGAGATATTCACTCTCGCGCAGAAGATCATTTCCTTTTTCCCTTTGTCGGACTATGAGATGTTCGGTTACTTCCTCACTGAATCATGGTTGTTCTTCTCCTCTGTTCATTTGGGTGCTGTGAGTCACTACGTTGTGGGGGGCGGTGGTTTCTTTCCTAGTTTCGGTTAACTGTGTCTTTTTCTAGACAACATGATGTTTCTGTGGTTTCCATTGTGAGGTGTTTCCCTCCTGTTCACACAGAGAGAGCCTATGTTTAACCCACCCTTGCCAACTGTGACCATTGTTCTCTAGTGTTGTTGGTTAAGTCTGGACGATGTAGTGTCCTGTCACTTCGCCGTGGAATCCTGGCTGTGGTTCTTCATTGAGCGGTGGTTGTTGTGAAAGCGTGCCATGGCTTCATTGTTGAGGGAGGATATTTGTTTCCCATCGTTGATGCCTATGTTTTCCTCCACATTTTGCTTTGGTTGTGTATTTTTCCCTTGTGTACAGGTTGAGAGTCTATTCTTTCCCCTTTTCTACCTATGTAAATTCTCCAGCAATTACATTGGGGATTGTGTGTGCTGTGGGTTTATGGATGTTGGTTAGCTGTTGATTTCCACATTCATTGGCTGAGTTTTCCCCTGTCCATGTTCGGAGTGTGGCTTCTTTCCATTTGCGGACTGGGTAATGTTTCCATCGTTTCATTGTAAGTTTGGGGCTGCTGACTTCCCCTGGTTTTGGGTTGCTGTGTGTGCAAGTACCTTTTGGGTTGCTGTTGAGTTTTTTTGGCCACGCTAGGGCCAAGAAAAACTCTGAGTTGTCTTTTGGACTTGATTCGTGTTCATCCTTTTGCTGGGGTTGTCACCCTGTTGTCTTCATCTTCTTCACAGAGCTGTGAACTGTTTGTTTTGTTGTTGTATGCAGTGGTTGGTCTTCGGACTATTGAGAGTAGGATTAGAGGCTGGGTATGCTTGAGAAATTGATGTTGGAGACCACCAGCTTAGCATTTAGCCTTTCCTAACTCCTTGACGGCCTGATAAACCCTACTATGTGGGCTTAGCTGATTTGTGTACCTTGGCTATGTGTAAGCTTGCTTTGACCCTTACTCCTTGAGGAATCATGCCCAACTTGGGGGTGGCAATGTTGCTAAGAGATTGATGAGCACGCTGGCCTATGGTTGGGTGGAACGTTGCAACGATGTAGCTGGTTGCGGGACGAGTTCTTATTAGATGAGTATTCTTGACTATTTCGTATCTGCATTTATATTTACTGATTAATGAATATGATGAACATGTGGTATGCTTGAATGAATGTATGTTGCTTCCGCTATGCATGTGAAGGATTATGCGTCTTAGCATGTTTTATGTTTTAAGTTTTTATTTCAGTACTATATGTATGTTCATGTTCATGGGGCTATTTGACCGTATGTTTGGTGATAGTAGCGTCCTCTTCGCAGGTCAAAGGGTCGGGGACGTTACATAATGAAGGTCCTTAAAGCAGGAAAAACTCCTTTGGAGGGTTTTAAATGATTGTTTTATCCATAAATATAGTCCCTATTTGTCCATCTAAAAGACTTTCCTAGCTAGGTTAGTGGAGATTCACAAGCCAGTGTAATATTGGTTTCAATAAACTATGGGGAAGGTCAATAGTTCATAGGGGGTCTAAAAACCTCCTCAAAGACAAGGATTTATTATCCCTAGATGCAACAAGGAATTATGGTGGGGTCCTTACTAGTTAGAAGAAGTCAAATTTTTTTATTTAATCATTCTTATATTGCTTCAGGTCTTTAGAAAAAGTTATTGTTCAAGGATTTGGATCAAAGGATCTCAATGATAAATTGATATGGACCTTTTGCAAAGAGGGAAGAAATTATGGGGGGGTATTTTCATTAGGTTGCATAACGGAGGAAAGGCCTATCATTGGGGGGATTTAAATTTTACATTTAATAGATAAAAAATGTTGGGTGAAGTAGCTCAATTGGATAGACTAATCAATTTCTACAAGCATAATATAGAATATTTGAGCTTTGTTGATATGCAACCCATTAAACTTAGGACACGATGGAGGAATAACATATCGAGGATGGGGTATTTAAAAGGTTGGATATATTTTTAGTATCTAAAATACTTATGACATAAATTGATAATACAAAGACATGGTTAGAGGTTAGGGGAGGTTTTTATCACTCCCTTATTGTTATTCAATTATAGAATCAAGTGATAAACCTACTAGTCTCTTTAAGTTCATTCCAAGTTGGTAGAAGAAGAAGAATTTCAAGAATTCATTAAGAGAGAATGGAATAGGGTTGATGCAAGGTCAAGGAAATCAACAACTTTTTAGTTTTTAGCTTCTTTAAGGAAGGTAAAAGAGGTAGTGTCAGCTTAGGCAAATATCGACATAGAATTTGGATAAGGATTTGAAGGACATTAAAAAGGGAATATATGATATGTATGAAAATAATTTCGCAAGAATATCTAGGGAGGAGGATAAATACATAATTAAGGAATTAGAAGACAAAAAGAGGAAATTGTTTGTAAGGAGAGAGATTGATTTGAGAATGAAGGGTAGGGTTGTGTGTTTGGAAAAGGGGGAATAAAATGAAAAAATAATCTAGTCAATTTAGAAAGATCCTGATAAGGCTAACAATTTTGAAATTCTAAATCTAACCTTATATATCCCCATCTTTGTATTTGAGGAAGATTACCAATTAATGATGGAAAAAAAATATAAGGAGGAATTATCAACAGTCTTTGCTTCATTTAAGATAGACAAAAGTCATGGTGGTTTTTATGATATGGTGGAAGAGGATTTAATAAGGGTCATTGAAGAGGTCGGAAGCATAGGTAAAGTGATAAGTGCTTTTAATTCTAACCTTTTATAAGTGATACCAAAAAATGATAATATTGATATTTTTATGAATTTAGGCCTATTTCACTATGTAAGTGTGTATATAAAATCATTACAAAAGTTATAGCAGTGAAAGTTAAGAATTTTTATTTTTTAAGTCATTTCATAAGAATGGTTTGGTTTCCTAGTTGGTTTTAGATTTTATAGATGTAGCAGTATAATTCAATTGCATCACAATAATATGATCACTAAAATAATAATCAAGCATAGAAACAATAGACGTGGAGATTTGACCTGGGAAGCCACAAAGGGAGAAAACCCAACAACCTTCTAATAGAGATAATCAGTTCAGAGATCAGTGTACATTCATATACATATATAGAAAAAATATAAACCCCAATAATATAATAGAAACTTATTCAATGATAGAAAACCCAAAAAAACTTATTCTTGTGGCAGTAGCGAACTTGTCCTCTTGCTTGGAGCAAACTTGCTTGATTGCTTGATTAGAAATGAATGAGGACAACTTCTATTTATACTTTATCAACACTCCCTCTTAGTCACGGAGGCATCATAATACTGGAACACATATAGATATTATATGTACCTAACGAGTGTCCCGAACATCTTTACATAATAAGGAAGGTCTTCCAACACAATCTTAGTCCATCGAGAAGTGTCAGCAACTATACCCAGTCCATCGGGGAGTCACCATGCACCAGCTCAACCTAGTCCATCGGGGAACCTGCATGTAACAACTCAACTTAAACCATCAAGGAGCCAAAAAATCAACCCAGTCTATCGGGGAGTCCACATGTACCATGTCAATCCATTCCATCTGAGAGCCTACATGCAACAAATTAACTCAATCTATCAATGAATCAACAACTCAACCTAGTCCATCAAGGAGTTTGTCATAAAACTAAATAGTTTAGTAACGTAGTTAGTAATTTGTTATTTATTAATGAACGACTTGATAGGTCACATAATTTAATGGTGACCCTTGATTTGTATAAAGCCGCATTGTACTCCTTGTAAAAAGCATAAATTGAATAAATAAAAAATATATTTTGGAATTTCCATACCAAGTTGGTATTAGAGCTTAGGGATATCCATCTCAACACCGGTCCGGTCCACTTCACTCCACAAAATACTGATCCACGTGAATTAGAACAACTCCTGAGGGAACATAGTAACATCTTCCAAAACCCTCTTCATGGTCTCCTTCCCCCACATTCTAGGGATGACATGATCGAGTTGATGCCATTATAAGCTCCAATTAGATAAAGTCATACAAACAATCTCACAGGAACAAATCCGAGATTGAACGTTTGGTGCAGGAACTATTAGACATTGGAATAATCACACATATAAAGAGTCCTTTCTCTTCACCAGTCATACTCGTTAGGAAAAAAGATGGATTGTATAGACTTTGCATTAATTATCGAGCGTTACAGAAAGTCACCACAAAAGATAAATTCCACATTCCCTTTGTTGATAAACTGCTCGATGAGCTACTTGGTGCAAAATATTTTTCTAAACTAGACTTAAAATTGAGATATTACCAAATCCGTATTCGAGAAGAATATGTCCCCAAAACAACTTTCTACACCCAAAAAGGTTTATATGAATTTCGAGTGATGTCGTTTGAATTAGCCAATGCTCCAACAACATTTCAAGCAATAATGAATGACTTGTTTCGCCCTTACCTAAGGAATTTCATGCTAGTATTTTTTGATGATATCCTTATTTATAGTAAAATTTGGAACTCGCACCTCAAGTATGTAGAAACAATATTGAAGCTTTTAGAAGAAAACAAATTTTATGCTAACAAATCAAAATGTAATTTCGGGAAAAAAGAAATAGAATTTTTGGGGCACATTATTTTAGTCGACAACATTAAGGTCGATCTCAAAAAAATTATGGAAATCACAGAGTGGTCGTTCCCCAAGTCAATTACATCATTAAGAGGATTTATGGGTCTAACAATTTATTATAGAAGATTTGTTCGCAACTACGCCCAAATTGTAGCACCCTAACATCACTACTAAAAATGGATGATTTCATATGGGATAAGGATGCATAAACTTGTTTTGAACAATTGAAAACCCTAATAACATCCACACCAATGTTAGCAGCTCCTGATTTTACGAAGACATTCATCTTTGAATGTGACGCTTCAGGGACAAGCTTAGGAGTGTTCTCATGCAAGATAAACATCCCATTTCTTTCGAAAGATGAAAGTTAAAACCAAGTGAGAAAACAAAATTGACACTGACGACAAAGAAATGATGGAAATAATGCATGCCATTGTTAAACAGAAGCAATATTTGTTCGAGGAAAAATTTCTTGTTTAAACAGACCACAATAGCCTGAAGTATTTTCTAACTCAAAAAAATCTCTCTCCTGAACAACAAAAATGGGTAAGAAAAATCAAAGTCTTTGATTTCAACATATTGTATAAAAAGGGTAAGGAGAATAGGGTTGCATACAACTTATCAAGAAAACACGAGAGTAATGCCTCACTATGTGCCATATCCATAGTTGTTCCTGAATGGATTTCAGAATTCCAAAGTGAGTATGTGAAAGACCTAGAGACAACAAAGCTAGTTGAATAAGTTGAAAATAACAAAGCAACAAACTCCAAATATCCCTAGCAAAAAGACATACTATGGTACAAACAAAGAATATATTTACCTAGTTCATCAAAATTCAAAACTCAAGTCTTAAAAGAGAACCATGCCTCTCCAACAGTAGACCATGTTGGTTTCTTTAAAACACACCACAATACCTGCCAATCCGCCTTTTGGAAGGTAATGAAGACTGATATCCGGAAATATGTGGCTGAATGTGATACTTGTCAAAGGTAGAAGTTCAAAATGGTGGCTCCTCTCGGTCTCCTACAACCCCTTGATATTCCAACCCAAAAATGGTTTGAGGTATCCATGGATTTTATCACCGTCCTTCCTACATCAGAAGGAAATAATAGAATATTTGTATTCGTTGACATATTAACAAAATATGCTCATTTCATTAGTGTTTCATCCAAAGAAAAAGAAATCCAAGTCGCAGGTAATTATGTAAAGAATATATTTAAACTCCATGGGTTTCCCAAGGTTATTGTTAGTGACAGGGACCCCAAATTTACTAGTAACTTCTAGAAATAATTGTTCCACCAAGTTGAGACTTCATTAACTATGAGTACCTTGTACCACCCCTAAACAAATGGACAAATGGAAGTAGTATACAAATTCCTTGAAGGATACCCGAGGAATTTTGTGAACGACCGACAAACTCAATGGGCACAATGTATACGCCTTGAAGAATGGTGGTACAACAGTACATATCATACATCAACAAAAATGTCACCTTTTGAAGCCTTATATGGGTATCCACCTCCTACAGCAAGAGAATATGTCACCAACAATTTCAAAGTTCTAAGAGTAAGAGATTACCTAGCGAAATTCGATGAGGTCATACACATTTTGAAGAACCATCTCAAACAAGCAAGAAAAAACATGAAACAACAAGAAGACTAAAAAAAACTGATCGAGAATTTGAAGTGGGTGATTGGGTGTTTGTTCACCTTCAACCATGCAAACAAACTTCACAAAAAAATTCCAAAAATCATAAACTTGCACCCAAGTTCTATGACCCATATCAAGTTTGAAAGCGAGAGGGACAAGCAGCCTATGATCTAGACATCCCAAATAAAGGAAAAATACATGACGTTTTTCATGTGTCTTGCCTAAAGAAGAAATTGGCTCAGCCACTCACATACAAATGGAATTGCCTATGTTAGATTATGAAGGAAAATTAGTGTTGGAAATATAATGCATTTTGGAAATTAAAACCAGAACACTTCGCTCCAAATCAGTCAATGAATACCTTATCAAGTGGAGAAACTTACCAGATGATGAAGCTACATGGGAAAATGAAAATTTTCGTTCGCACCACCCATCCTTACCAATACTTCGTGGGAGAAGTATTCCAAAGATAGATCACTTGTAATAAAACGAAATAGTTTAATAAATTAGTTATTTGTTATTTATTAATGAACAACTTCATATGTCACACCATTTAATGGTGACCCTTGATTTGTTTAAAGTCGCATTGTACTCGTAAAAAACATCAATTCAATAAATAAAATATATCTTTTGGAATTTCCATACTAGAGTTAACATGCACCAACTCAATCCATTCCATCGGAGATCCCACGTGTAATATGTTCCAAGATGCACCACTGTGTAGAAACCTCTGCACCCCTTCACAAGTTGTCTGAAATATCTCCAAATTCCTTCACAGAATGTTTGGGAGAATGCATTAAATCTCTCCATCCCTTCACAAGATGTCGAAGAGATCTCCCCACTCCTTCTTAGAGTGTCCAGGAGAATGTGTTGGCCTCTCCACCCCTTCTCAGGGTGTCCAAGATATCTTCCCACTCCTTCTCATAGTGTTGGTAAGAATGTAGTGACCTTTCTACCCCTTCTCAGGGTGCTCGATATATCTTCCCACTCCTTCTCAAGGTGTCAGGAAGAATTAGTGGCCTCTCCACCCCTTCTCAAGGTGTCTGAGAGATCTCCCCATTCCATCACAGAGTGTCCAGGAGAATGTAAGAGAATTAACCTTCCCTCTAATTGAGGGAAACGATCATGGGACCAATCTCCCCACTCCTTCACAAAGTACCTGGGAGAATGTACTAGTAAAATTAGCATTCCCTCTTAACGAGGGAGTCAACATGAGACTAATCTTCCACTTGGGACATGTGTTCTTCGTAGAATATTTTGGGAACCTATAGGCCTACACACATGTCAACTGTAATGTCCCCCTCACACACTCAAAATGGGCCTCCTAAAATGAACTAATAAAATAATAGTTAAAATAATAAAATAATATTTATTAATTTTGGAGGAAGAAAAGAAAAAAACTACTTAAGACCTATACGGTATTTCAAATTTAAAGTAATTTCATTGGCTAACACATGATGACATGGAATTTGAATAAAAGTTAAAAGGCCCATTTTGAGTTGAAATTTCCTCTAATGCATGAAATGCAAATAACTTTTAAAAATTAAGTAACAACCAGCCACATGGCTGAATTCATACACCTGCATGAGAGAGTATCAAGATACTAATATTCCCATCCTATCACAGTGTATCCAACAGGATCTATATGTCCATCGCTTGTTCTTCAAAAAAAATCTCATCGTTCTTCTCTTGTAGGCCATAGCATATGGTCTTTCCCTACAAGTCAAATTCATTCAGATAGTTAGCGACTTTGCATAATTAAATTCAATTAAATCAATGAAATCACAATAGTTCACATAGTTATGTAAGCATATTAGATAATGCTTCAGTACAACACTCGTATATATATACATATATATATCCTAATCACATATGGTAACTATTTGGATGCCTTCTATCTCCATTCAAACATACTATCAATAGTGTGCACTACTCTCAACATGTTAGAAGGAGATATGATCCTAGGCTAACTCCATCACCCGAACATGGAATGTTGTGCAACATTATAGGCTATTTTAACAATCATATACATAACATGTACTACATGAGCCTACCGTTCATCAATAAAAGAAAGAACTATATCACATGATCAACAAAATTTCTAATTCAGTTAGGAATATAAATATGCATACAACTTGTTATGAAAATATGTTCAAAACATTCATATCTCATTTACAAGAGCAATAATGACAACTAAAAATAAAAATACTTATATTTTATTGTTTTGTGGGTGGGATCCCACTGCCTTGTAGGAATCATGAGAGTTCTCTGATCTTCAGCTTATTGCTAGAATCCCATTGCAATATGTATCTTCATACATTACTAATGATAATCACATCATCACAACATGGAGAGTACAAGAAGAAGAACTCCTTTCGACGATATTTTGCACTTTCTTTAGAATCAACATTCCTTGACCTTTTGTGTGGAGTATCTTCATCGATATTAGCAATTGATTCTTGGTGTTTTCTCTTCTTTGAACCACAACGTTGTCTAGCATACCGACCATACTTCTGACATTTGAAGCACTAGATATTTGAAACATCCTTTTTCTTCTTTTGTTCTGTAATGGAACTTGATCTTTAACCTTCATCTTTATTTCCATGATACTTCATTCCCTTACCTTTTCCTTTGTTGACATGTTATGAAAGTGCTTGATTTTCTTTGTGTTGGGTGCCATGCAATCTACCTCTAACTAGAATTCTAGTCTCTTCTTATGTACAATCGCCCACTAAGACTTTGGATGAATGGTTCCCAAGAAGGAGGGAGGCCATTAAGAGTCATCATGACAAGTTCTTTGTTTTCAATTTATTCTCCAATGGTGCTAAATTGATCTCTTAGTTCATAAATTTTCATGAAGTAGGTAGCAATTGAGTCTAACCATGTCATCTTGATGTCGGATAGCTCTTGTCTTAGGGAAAGAGCTCGGTTGATGTTGTTATTTTCAAACAACTTCTTCAAGAATCCAAACATATTCACGGTTGTCTTCTTCTGAGAAATTTGAAGTGGTCTTTTATTGAATATGTCAAGATCCTTCTTGCCTTAGCATCATTCTTTCTCCACTGAGTCTTTTATGTTTCCTCTTTTGGTTCTGGAACCTTCTCATATTTGACAAACTTCAAGAGATCATTTTTTTCCAAGATGAAGAGCTAGGTTAGATATAAAGTTTGGATTCTTGTGAATATGATTCCATAGATAAATGAGCCTCCTAGGGCGAGTTGAATAGGCCTTCTTTTCACCCAAATCTATGGACATAATAGTAAGAAAATGGAAGCCCTAGTTTTTAGTACCAATGGAGTTTAGGTTAAAACTAAAAATTCTTTATATGAGGATTTGCTTCCACAGAGAGATGTGCCCTTCCAAGGCGAGTTATAGAATGTCAAGATCGAACCAAATCAGTGGAAAGTAGGGCTTGAATAAATAAACCCTAGATCACCAGCATGAATTTTCCTCCACATAAAGGTGTGCCCTCCTAGGGTGAATTGTCCAATGCTCTTTTCAAGATGAAATTGAGGTTGCAACACTCCAAAGTATGGAGCCCTAATTTCTGACAATGTATTATTTTAGCATTGATATGATACCATGTTAGATTATATAGATGTAGCAGTATAACTCAATTGCATCACAATTATAGGGTCACTAAAAGAATAACCAAGCACAAAAATAATAGACACAGATATTTGACCTAGGAAACCACAAAGATTAGTGTACATCCATATACATATATAGAAGAAAGATAACCCCTAAGAATATAAGAGAAAGTTATTTAATGATAGAAAATCCCAGAAAACTTCTTCATGTAGCAGTAGCGAACATGTCCTATTACTTGGAACGAACTTGCATGATTGCTTGATGAGAACTAAGTGAGGGCACCTTCTATTTATATTTTATCATGCTTACTTTTTCATCTTCCAAGTGGGGACAACTTGTCTTCTCCTGCTAGGCCGACTTCTGTTTTAGTGTGCAAAATAAGTGTTGTCTTCACGTTTTTCCAGAGTTGACTTGGTGAGGATTCCTCACACAGATACTACATCAACAGTTGGTAGGAATATTTGTGAGGTAATAATGGCAGCACAAGAGGGTATTTACTCAATCAAGCTAAAGAAATATCCATCTATGGTCATAAAATTGAATTTGTCCAAGCATTATGGAAAAATCTAGTTAAATGTACCAATATTGTTGCTTTTGCATGTAGGATTTAATCTCTACGTGGTTAAATGGATAATCGGGGTGTATTTCATCAGTTTATTTTATTGTGCTTGTTAATGGGTCATTATTAGAATATTTAAGCTTACTAGAGGCTTGAGTCAAGTTTTCCTTTTATTTCCATTAATTTTCTTACTTTTGGTTAAGGGATTTAGTTGAGCCATATTGGATGCTAAGAGGCAAAGAATCATTACAAGTGTGAAAATGGGTCAATCTATGAGGTCAACTCAGCTATTGTTTGTTGATGATGTCCTATTTTTCTCTAATGGTTATGAAATGGAAGAGATGAAGTTTTAGTATATATTGGTTATTTGTATTACAATTATAGGTATGGAGATAAATATGCAAAAATACAAAAAAAAATTAACGGTCCGAGGCAGGAGGATGAACTTGGGTTATTGAGGTACTTCCCTTTCAAGCAATTCAACCTTTAATAAGGATTCAAATACATGGGTTTCCTATTAAATCCTAATGGATACTGAAAGAGAGATTAGGGAAGGATTTGGAAAGAATTGAAGGAAGAGTTCATCATTGGTATAATATATGGTTGTCTAGAGAATGGGTATTAACTTTAATAAAATATGTTCTAGAATCTATTATGGTGTTCGGGTACTCTTAGCCTATATACTAAAAGGGGTACTTGAAAATAAAAACTTGTTTTGGAATCTAATGGGATGGGAAATATGAAAAAGAGAGAATTCCTTTAGTAAAATGGCATGTTATTGCAAAGCCCAAGGAATAAGATGCTTGGGGTTAAAGGGCATTCATTTGTTTGGGAAATATTAGATACAATTGTTTAGAATATATAAAGTAAAAATAGTTTATGGGGACATATAATTGAGTAGAATTATATTATTCTAAGGTCCTTCCTAGAATAGATAAAGAACCCAAGGAAAAGTATTCAAATTGTTTCTATTCACTAGAAGAAACATGCCCTAGCTTTCCATGTGATAGGAAACCATTTATCCTTGAAAGTTGGGACTAGGGATCAATTCAGGGTTTGTGCAAATTTTGTTCTAAGGAGTGGAGAAAGTATTAAGCTACCTAAACAATGTTATCTTTCAGGGTTACTATGAAAGTGTTGACACCATGTTTGGGGGTGATTCATGACATTTTAGGTACATGGTGTATGTTCAACCCCTAGATGGCTTGAGATGGATTTTCACGTGAAAGTTACTCCAAGATGAATTTGCACATTAGAGATGGCTTACTCAATAGACACTTGACCTCAATTGGGTGCTTTCTTGGTATTCTTCCGTAGGGCGTTGGATATCCCTAGGGTGTAGATATGCACTAATTAATTGACATTAAATTATTGACCGAGACTCATAAGCTTCGAGATACAAGCACATGAAATGTAAGATTATGTCATAATCTATCCTAACTACTATTTTCATCAAACAAATCAAATCCACATTTTAATGCAAATAAATGAAAACAAGTAGAAATGAACTCAATCTAGAAATCAACATTGATGAATCTACACCAATGAGCAGACAAAAGTATGAAAGCAATAAATGTAAGTAGAAAACTCTATCTAATCACACCAAATACTATATTATCAGCATAAATCAGACATCAAGATATGGATTTTCAATCTCATTATGGTTCTCAACACAGTCTTTTATTCATGGTTGAACATTATTGTACTCATTGTGACTCAATAACTTTTAATGTTGGATCTGACTTATAAAAATAAATGACAGAAATCAAACATTCTTAAGATCAAGAACATAAACCAGTCACTAAACCATAGGATACAATCTCATTAAGATTTATAGTGAAACTTTCTATTCAATGTTGGATATTCCTGCACCGTGTGTAGTGAATGATATAGAATTCAAATAGCTTTAAATGATTGTTTCAGCTTATCTATGGAAATGAATGGACAAAAATAACACACTTCAGAAATCAACACTCTGTAGATTCGATTGATAATCTATGCAAATCAAATGACAGCAAGTCTATTATATTCAACTATAACGTTAGTTCTAGATGACAGTAAGTCTATTATATGAAACTACAACGTTAGTTCTAGAATGTTGTAGCAAACGATTCTATCGAAAACTAAAGATGATACAGGGTACCTCTGTAAATTCCAAACACACAGCCATATCTGCAAATATACTAGCTTGAATTGAATTACAATTTATTTATCATGATTTTGGCAAATGTTATGAACATACATCATACCACACTATCACACAAAATATTGAATGGAACTTTAAGCAAATACACAACATAAAATACTAAAGGAATGAGATGAAAAGCACAAAGAAAAGCTTCTAGAAGGTGGGCCCTCTCGAATAATAATCTATGCTCGTTTAACTTACAATAACTCGACAGGTCAATACACCATATCTCAAATCTACAACTTTATATTAATGTCATAAGTTCAGAAGTACAACTACAGCAAAAAATCAGGCAAAAATTGATGACATCTGGCCATTTATCTTGATCGAGCAGCATTGACAAAAAGAATTAGACCTCCCTCTGTGTTTTCATTCAAACTGTGAAGCCTGTGCTTGAGGAATCTATTACCGGCACACTGAGAGTTTGGGCATGCTTATACCATTTCTTAACACGGCGATACAATTTCTTGTTTTGGTGACTCTACTCACCAACCTGAGCATGATAATTATCAATCTATGACTGTAACTCGACAATTTGGACATATAATTTTGAATTCTATTCTTTTAATATTTCATTTTATGTTTTGAGGAACCCATCGAGCACAATATATCCATGTAATTCCTTCCTCAATTGTCTACTGTATCGAGGACGAGAGTGCACTAAAGGAATTGGGACATAGGCATTTTGCCCATATCTTCCATGATGATAAGTCTACCTGTCTACATTCCCAACTCCAGGTTGTCATGCTTTACCCCAACATGATCTTACCGGAAGAGGCCCCCAGCCTCACTGCACCTGTCACCCTGTCTGAGATTGAAGGAGCATTAAAATCTTTCAAGAAGGATAGGAGCCCAGGTCCCGATGGCTGGCCTGTCGAACTCTTCTTACATTTCTTTGACCTAATGGGGAATGAATTATTGAACGTGGTTGATTGTGCCAGGACTACTGGTTGCATCTCTCCCTCACCAAATGCAACCTTCCTTGCCCTCATTCCCAAGAAGGATAAGCCTTCAACCTTTGCTGACTTCAGACCTATATCATTGTGCAATCTGTTGTACAAGCTTATTGCAAAGGTTATTGCTGTCCAACTGAAGCCTTTCCTAGACACACACATCTCCAGAGAATAGTATGGGTTCCTCAAAAACCGACAGATAGTGGAACCTATAGGCATTACCCAGGAGACACTCCACATGGTGAAGACCAAGAATACTTATGCTCTCATTCTAAAGTTGGATTTGATAAAAGCATTTGACAGAGTGAATTGGTCCTACATTAGACTCATTCTGATTCAGATTGGGATGCCTCTCCTCGGTGTTAATCGGGTGATGGGATGCCTCACCTCTGCAAATTTCGTTGTATTGATCAATGGTACTCCCTCAAAGTTTTTCAGTGCCTCTAGGGGAATCAGACAAGGCTGTCCCTTGTCTCCTTTACTTTTAATTCTCGTCATTGAAGGTCTTAGTCTCTTGATCTCAAATGCTAGGGAGCATGGTCTCATCAGAGGTATAAAAGTCACATCTACACTTGCCCTGACACACCTCCTTTTTGTTGATGATGTAATCTTGCTTGGCTCAGCCACTCTGCTTGAATGGGTTGCTTTTGAAGTTATTTTAAGTACCTTTTGTAAGGCTTCTAGGATGAGCATAAGCGTTGATAAATCTTGCTTCCTCTTTAACAATGTGGATGATGGCACACTTGCTGATATTGCAAGAGTATTACCATACAAAATGGAACCTATTGCCTCAGGGTTCAAGTACCTTGGATACTTCCTTAAACCATCGAGGTATAAAATCAGTGACTGGCATTGGCTGATACAGAAGTTTGAAAGAAGAATTTCTCACTGGTCCCACAAGTTCCTTTCTCTGGGTGGCCGTCTGATACTTGTACAAGCAGTATTGTCCAGCATACCGGTATATTGGCTGGGACTTGCACCCATTCCTGTTACTGTCATAAATAAGTTAAGAAGTATCTGGCACAAAAAACAGATATCATTTATCTTGCTGGTCGAAACTTTCATGGTCGAAGGAGTAAGGAGGTTGGGGCATTAAAAACTTCCATTGGTTCAGTATCGCATTAAGAACCAAAAATTTCTGGATGGTTTTACAAAATCACGGGTTGTGGCACGATTTGCTTATTGGTAAATACTTGAAGAACTACTTGGTGGCAGCATGGCTTAGAGGAAAAAACTTTAAAGTCTGTGGGGTTTCTATAATTTGGAGAGGGTTTTTACAAACACTTCCATGGTTGGGAAGATGCTTAGCATGGCAGGTTGGTAATGGCCTCAATGTCCTTGTGGGCATTGATCCTATAATCGGTGTACAATCTCCTCATTATCTCCCTTCAGGGCTCAGAGAATACCTAGAGGACCTGGACATTATGACTCTCTCTCAAGCCCAGAATATATTACTGGGCTCGCATCAATATTGGTACACTGCTGAGGACCTTTGCATTGCAGGTGAATGGAAGTTTGCTTGGGATAGTTACACAAGGGGTCTGGAACTTGGTAGGATCAGGCTCAGTCTTCTATTTGATACTCTTGTCTGGGATCATAACAGATCAAATGGTTCGGTGTCTGCCAAGCTTGTTTATGACTGTATTATTCAATCATTATCTCCCTCAGCAGGTAACAAACTACTAGCTCACATATGGTCTGGCATCTTGGCCACTAAAATCAGCTGTTTTATTTGGCTAGTACTAGAAAATAAAGTTCTAACGTGGGACAATCTACAAAAGAAAGGTTGGATAGGGCCCGATATTTGTGCACTCTGTTGTGCAGACGAAGACAGTATTCAACATCTATTTTCTACTTGTTCTGTATGGAAGTTTATTCTTATTCAGCTTAGTGGACAGTATCATTTCGTCCCCCCCTCCCAGAACGATAATCTCTGCATTTACCTGGGGAACTGGATTGACAGATTCTCCAAGTACTCGGTCTGCTGCTACCTTCTATTTTTTGTTATGTGGGCTATCTGGAAAGCAAGGAATTTATATATTTTTTAAGGAAAAAAGATGTCTGTCTTGAGCATATTAGATCAGATCTCTAATCTCTCTCAGTTGTACTGTCCTCCCTGTAAAAAGGATAAAAAGCTCAAAGTCATAGGCTCGGGCCCTTCTCTTGCCTATCCCTGTGGTTTCTTTGATGGAGCATTGGCGAAAAACATAGGAGGAGTTGGCATCTGCATATTACTGAACGAGTCTTGTTCCTTCAAGTTTGCATTGGGGGCTGGATCTTGTACCAACACTAAAGCAGAACTGATAGGGCTTTGGGCTCTTCTGCACATTGCCTAGGTGATGGGGATACCCACACTTAACATTTTGGGAGATTCTTCTGTCATTATAAATTGGGCTAAGGGCACTGATGCCCTCTCTCCACCTGATCTCAGACACTGGTGCAGGGATACCAGGAAACTCAACACCTTCTTCATCCACCTGTCCTTCTCCCATATCTACCGTGAACATAATCAGCTCGTAGACAGTCTATCGAAGACTTCCCTTGCTTTGGCTCTTGGTACAAGTTTCTATATTGAACATTTTGAAGGCATTTTGGTCTCTCATGACAATTGTAAGCTCTTTTGAGCTAGGTGCTGGAGCATGTTTTCCCATATTTTTTTTGGCACCTTTTTTGTTTGTCTTGGAGCGGGAAAATTCAGATAGCAGCTCTGTGTAGATATGTTCACGGTAGAGATGGTATAGTTGGACAGTACGCCATATGTTCTTTGACTGGCACTTTCTATTTGAGTTGAGTTGAATGATCTTTGATCCCCCCATGGCAGCTTAGATGTGTTGAGACTTGTTCTTGGTATACAGTTGATCAGAACTCCTACCTAGCCATTACATGATTGTAACCCATACTCTGGGATGGCACATTAAGATGCTATTTGATTCTATTAATGAATATCAAAGACAATCTTTTTGCCTTCTAAAAAAAAATTCCTTCCTCAATTGTGATTATTATTCCTATAATGTTAAAAAAACTTGAGAAGAGACAAATCTAGACAAACCTGGTGTTTCAAAACCCTCTACAAATGAAATAGGGAATGAAGGGTTTGATTTCCCAGCTTCTTTCATAACCCTTAGTGTTTCTTCTGCATCTACGGACTCTTCCCCAATTTTCTCTTCAGTATTTATATGAGAACCTTTGAAAAATCAAGAGGAGAAGAGGCAGGTTCTAGACTTCGAACATGATTCTTTTGCATACTTCGTGTCATGCTTCTAGTAACGCACTTTGCCACAGGATCGAATGGTGAAACCCTAATTGCTTCTTTCAATTTTCTTTTTCGCTCTTTCCTAGGACGAATGATGAAACCCCTAGTGGGGCAATCCTTTTTGTTGCCTCCTACCATCACCTTATGCTCACGATTGGATGAATTGTGATCTATGAAACTATAGTAACACTCAAGCTTTTGAAATCTAATCACAGGTATTGATATTCGTGATAGATACTAATAACATTTTAGATGAGTGGAAAGTTGATGACTACATATTACCTTTATCCAGGTTTATGTGAATAATGAGATTTTTTTTAAAACTCACCTCCAGCTTGTCTAGTACCAATGGTATAGGAACCTTGTAAATTGAATTTGATTATTATCTTTATCCAGGTTTATGAGAATAAGGAGATTTTTTTTAAAACTCACCTCCAGCCTGTATAATATCAATGGTATAGGAACCTTATATGAACCAAAATAAAGCTAATATAGTGAACCACGATGTTGGTAATGTTGAAAGTGATGTTGTGATGAGTCCAAATTGTTGAATGGTACAAGAATTTTCTAAAGTAAATTTTAAAAACAATTGAAACATGTAGCAGAAATAAAGAGGTGGAGTGTTGAAAAGTTAGATTGGATAGTGCTCCAAGCTCTGTAACTAAAAAGACTGATGAGCTTGTAGACAGAGGCTAAATTGAACTATGCTAAAGAAAACTATAAATACGTTGGAAGAAGTAACTACAGTGAAAAATATGAAGCAAGGATAGACCGGGGACAAACCATGTACTACTAAGACCTGTGAAATAATGAAAAAACGAAACCAGAGTTGTTGTTGGGAAACAAGTACGAAAAATAGAAGTTTCGATCTAAAATTTAGGGATTTTTTCAATCTCCATGAAGTGCATCTAAGGATACAACATACCATTAGACTAAAGAATAATGGGAATACACTATTAGCCACCATCCAATTCCCTTCAGTAATGAAAAATTCGTGAATGTCGCTATAGATTTTCCTGTACTAGTTCCAATACCATTTCTGGTACTAGTTCTAGTTCTAGTTCCAGGTTAGTCTTTTAAAGTACATTCACATGACCTCCCTAAATCACATTCAAAGATATTCCTTTGCCCCCAATACTTAAAAATATATTGTCTATTGCAGGTTGAAATAAAGAACTATGAAGCATGATGCAAGATGACTAGCTACAATAAACTTTAGCACAAAGAAAGGAACTGTCGCAAGCTAGTTTTTAACCATGAAACCATATAATATCCAATTGCTACCCAAATCTAAGGTACAATTATTATCATGCAAATGAATGTGTTGATGTCGAGCATGAAAATAAATTGTTGGATTATTAGCCATTAAGGTATGTCACTAACCAACGTGAAGCAACTCGCCTTTGATGATAATGAGTGTGAAAGTACCTCGGTGCATCTTGATGGGTATGAATAAACGTGTTGAGGTCGAGTCACCTACAATATTTGTCAATCAAGAGACATTGATGCATTTCCATGACTAACAACGAGAAGACTTGCCATTGATATATGCAAATCCCAAGGCACTATGATATCTCTAACCTTGATCCTAGATGATGTGTTGGAGTCGATGGGATGAGATTCATCGGAATGTTAGTTATAAGGAATCTCACATCAGTTGACACAAGCATATAACAAAAATGATTTTGGAGAGCTACATTACAAAATAAAACCAACATACATAGCTTTATTGAGAGTTTTTCTTGCCAATTTCCTAGTTTTCAAGCAAAACTCATGTCCAGTTGCGCTAGTAAATAGGTTTTCACAACTAAACTTGTTTTATCTTTACTATTTTATTTATTTATTTACATTATTTACACTATCCTACTTTACTGGAAAAAGAAAGTCTCTTTCAAGTGTATGAATACTTCCAATGGATCCATTTGTGGAAAAAGGTGTTTAGTGCACCCATACCCAAATTTAAAAAGTGTACCCTAATGAATACCTCGATATGAGAGACCAATTGTCTTTGTAAAGATGATGCCAAAAATTACTAAAGGGAACAGTACTATGGCTGGATGATCTTTTGGAACCAAGTCTCAAGATAGTCTTTAAATTCTTGGCTTTATTCTTCATTTGTCAAGTCATGAAGTTTTTTGGAAGTTTTCCAATCAAACTCCTAAATGTTTAAAGGATCTGGATCTGGTGACAAAGATGCAAGGAATTCTTCAATATTTGGTTCCAGTGTCTGTTCTTTATTGGATATTTTCCATGACTCTTGGATCTTTTCTTCATACTGACAAGGATCTAAGTCTTCCTCTTGTAGAAATTGTTCATGGATCCTCCACTACTTCCAAATATATAGACTCATCCTTAATGATAATGTTGAACTTTGGACAAGGTCTTAAGAAGACCCTTATCATTCCCTCATTTCCTCAAAAAGTTTTGAAGTTTCTTTAAATTATTATGTTGGTCTTAAATTTCCTGCCCACACATGAAATAGTGCATGGGGCTCTTACAGTATCCTAAAAAAAATCTAATAAATGAAACTATTTGTATAAAAATGGAAACACCCTTAAAACAAACTTTTAAATAATCTGACAAACCATCATGTACTCGAGTACTCTTGTGTTACTGACACCCTGTTGTCAACAAGTTATCTTTTCACACGAGTTATCTTCCTTTTTCCAAAAATTAAACCAAAAGAAAATACACTTCCCTAAAACAAAAACAAATTTATAATCAAGACCTAATTAGGTGAATCCATGAAGATGGGTAACACTTTCTGGCCAAAAGTGTCAACGAAAACTCGTTTTTTTACTCATTCATTAAACCAAAGCTCTCAAAACTCATATATGTCTCGTGAATTCCAACGCGCAACAAAAAAACAAATTGTAGATAATTATGTCATGTTTCTACCTATATTTTTTTAAATAATAAAATACGTAATATGCCAAAATTGCATTTAATAATAGGGTTGTTCTTGTAAATTTTAGCAAAAGTTTACAAGTGACTTGTGTGCACGTAAAATAATTTAGTGATAAATGTGTAATTTTTGAAAAAAAAAATTAACATAATGTACACAAAATTCATTGGGGCGTACATTTTTTTAATTTATGATGGAAAAAAAATTATTTTTAAATTTTCAAAATTGACCATTCAAAATTTTAATTGCATTTCGTACACATGTGTGTGCATGTAAACATTTTTTTACTGGTTACAAAAATTGAAAAATGAAAAATATCCTTTTGAAGAGCATGTGTTGATTTGGGGCGTATGTATTGCTTGAAAAAAAATTGTCGTGTATTTTTTATGTTGTTTATTTATCTTTGCGTTGATTTAAAGTCATGGACATGGTTTAGTAATTATAGGTTTCAAAAGAAAATAACAAAAAAATATCATACGAACTCAAAAATTTGCAAATTTATGCCAATGAATAGACGATTCGTTGATGAATCCACTAGTATGATGTCTATCATCTACGATTTATCCCAAGATAGTGTTTAGTTCTGGTAAAGGAGTCAAAAAAATGAAATAAACGAGGGATAAAATCTTGTTTTAAATCCCTTGGTCAAGCTATTAGCTCGATCAAGGTTTTTTGAAAGCTCGATCGAGCATTTGACCATTTTTTAAATAGCTCATCAAGGGTTAAAGTCTGGTTAAGCGAAGGTTCAATTGAGCTATTATCTCAATCGAGATATTAGCTCGATCGAGCATTCAAAACAATGCTCAATAGAGCTAATATATCTCATTCGAGTTGTTGTTCTCTCACTTTTCCGGTGAGTTTCTCCTTTCTTCCGTCCCTCTAATCATACCCACAAATTAAAAGGCACACATAGGCGTGGTGATCAAATTGGAAGGGTAGGGTCCTATTTCACTTTGAGGGCAATGATATATTGAACCCTTCAATGTTGACATGTTAAAATAAAACATTCATTTCATTTGAAAATGTAATAATACATCAAATTTAATTGTATATTAAAACAAATGTAATCAAATTCCTCAATATAGTGAAAAAATACCTGACATTATGAAGAAAACAATTAAATATATATATATATATATATAACCAATGGAGATTAAATCAGCAAGTAATAAAATTTCTAACAAAAAAATCAAGCTTGGATGAAAATGAAATACAATCTATAAAATGTATTGATAAATACAAAAGAGGGTGTCACATGCCCCAATTTGCAAAAACAATTTTATATTATTTGAGGAACATTGTGTTAAATTTTATGCTAAGTTGTAATTAATGACCCAGTGGGGTTAAGAATATTTAATGTAAATTCAGAATATTTATTTATAAATAAATAAATGAGGAGACAACTTAGGAGAGCTGTTAAAAGAGTGTTTACTGGTCAAATTGGTGGAGGAGACTAGGTGGAGAGCAAACTGACATGTGACAGCATCCTCAAACCACTTCCAACTGTTGCAGGTGGCAACCTCCCTATATTTGTGGTCATGAATCCCCAAGAAAATGGAATCAGAGTAGGTGGCTCAATTAATGAAAACTGACCCAGAAGACCTAGGCATCTCTATAAAATTTCCCATTGAAGAGAGCTGAGGCGGCTCATTCTAGATAAGTGATCATTCAGGGTGAATGAATTTACTCAAGAGAAATTCAATGGAGGGGAATATGGAAAGTGTTTCAGCAGATAACTACTAAGATTGATCTAGTTGCAGCTTTTAAGTTGAAGATCATACTATTGAGAGCAGGTTGTTTTTATTGAGGTATTGAACCAGTCAGGTGACAGAGGGTTCTACAGTTGCATTCTCCACCCAATTCTCAGCCAAGAAGACCAGGAACAGGCTCGGGGGTCCTGAGGAAGCGTTGTTTGAGCACTCTCTAGGAGTTTGGTAGGGAGGAACGACCTCCTTAAGCTGTGTCGTCTTGTCCTCAACAGGTTCTATTTTATTTTTACTGTTTTAGTTAAGTAAATCTTAGTTTATCTATTACATGCATGTTAAATGTTTAGGGTTTAGGAATGAAAGGTAACTGTGAAATGTTAGATGTAGTAAAAATTATAGATTATAGCAGAAATGGAATGAATATGTATTTACTAAAGTAGATAGAAATTATTTTTCTAAACTATGTTTTTCCACACCTGATCTCAGGCCGTACTCTAGCACAGTTAGATTGTTTTAAGTAAATGAAATAATTCTTGAAATGGAATGAGAATAGTAAATATGGTTTTGCATCCGTATGTAAATAGAAATAGACTTTATTTCAATGTTTACAAATACAATGAAAAGCAATATTATGATAGTTACACTTATTGTTTTACTTAAACTCACACAGGCATAAGAAAATAGTAGAAACATTATTTCTACAGCATTAGTATACTAACATGAATAAAATAAATATTATAGTAAAATAAACAACTAACATTTGAAGAAGCATGTAAAAAATAATAGAAAACAGTTTTAAAATTAATTTAACAAAACCAGAATAAAGATTCTTGATAATCCTTTTATCTTTACAAACTAATAATAGTTTACTGAGAATCGAGATTATTCAAGTACAATGAATTAAAAACTAATTACTATTTTATTAACTAAAACCGGAAGTAAAGACTGTTGGAATAATTTCATTAACCTACGGAGTTAATATCATAAGAATAACTGTAAATAATTTTTATCTTCTATTATCCCATCTCTTATAAACAGAGGCAAGAATACTTTAAGCAAGAATAGAATTTCTTAAACTGTAGGGTTTATATTATTTTTCTTTAACCAAGTTTTAGAAATTACAGAGCTTAAATTAATTTATAGTTACAGAGTACTAATAAATAAAATGCATATGTTATATTAAACAAAATAAACCAAGAATCTTAACCATGTGCCTTATAAAATCTCAAACCAGGTAAGGCTTACAGCCTGTAATAATTCAAGGGTCGAAACCCTTTCTACTAAGAACACCATTTACACAAAGGTCATTTTCACTAAACCATAACTAGTTTACATTACAGACTGATAGTGTAAAAACCTATAAATTTTACATTTTGACTGTTTCACAGTCTTCACTTTTAAACTAACTACACATAAGTATTTAATATTAACAGTAAATTACATTACTGACAGATGAAGGAAAAACCATTTTTACAGTCTTATCTTTTTAAAAGATCGAATAGAACAAACTAGAATAAACGAGACAGGAGTCTTGTAAAAACCTTGAGCACAAGAAGATTCTTTTAAATTTTAAAAACAATAATATTATATTATCATGGTGTAAGGCTGGATTCTCTTTTGTGTAACCAAAACTACATACATATCATGGCTCAAGAGCCGGAGCTACCCAGCGAGCACCGTAAGGGTTTTAAACCAAAAACTGGAGTAAAAAAAAACTAAACATTTAAACCATTGAAGAAACTGAAGCCATGCTTCCTTTCACTTTAAACTCCTTTCAACAACCATTTTTTGCAAGTAGGGAGATGCCATGACGAGACCAGGGCTTACCCGTATGAAAGCCCACGAAGTCAACCAACACAGGAGAGGCATTCCTTTCAAGTCTGGAGCCATTGTTTGTAACCTGCAAGTTTAACTTCCATTTGTTAGGTAGAAACTATATTCTTTTATTAAAATCATTAACTTGAAATTAGCTTAATGAAAGGAATGAGTACAGGTAAAGTTTTTACCTGCAAATAAGAGGTTTGGAGCTGAGAAGGAAACTGAACCAGTTTGAGTAAACTCCACCAAGAAGCAACAAAAAACCCTCGTGCCAACCCTGTGACAAAGGTGGTGAGTATATTACACTCAATATCCTCGATGTTGAAGTAATGCACGGGCAAAGACAAGGGTAACAACTAATTCCAGTTTTTGAGCTACTGATAAAGTTCAAAAACCACGCTCACCGTGATCTATTAACTCACAGAAGGAACTGATATACAAACAACGAACCCTTAACACACTTGCACAATAATGCATCACTATATTGCATACTACAAAGCCAACAAATGAGGAAGGAGCAGGCCTCTCATGGCCACGAAGAGCTCCCGCAGCGCAGAGCAAACCCTGAAAGGAAAATGCAAAAACGTAGGGTTTTCATTGTGTTTTAAATCAACCAATGCATGGTGGAGACTCATCCACGTGCCCGTCGAGAAATTTGATCAAAAGTGGGTGGATCCCTATAGTCAACCCTGCACTTTCATTTGAAAACGTATTATTTCCAATCATGAATTCCATGCAACCAATTATAATGTTTTAAATTAGTTCTTATCGTTGCCATATTGAAAACATTGCAACCGACTATATTGTAAAAGTTTATATATCATTATCAATATTGAAACTTATGCCTTAGACCTTAGACCTTTGTACTTCTAATTGCTCTTCATACAAACCTTGTTTTTTATGATATTAAGCTATGTTTTAGAACTAGTATTATATAAGAACAAAATCGATAAGGTGATTACCTATAGTTCAACTTCACGGAAGTAGTTGTTGGGTAGTATTTCCACCTTAGAATAATTCTTGCGATTGCATAAGGTCGTCAATGCTATGGTTTAAACCATACTTTGGGGTTAGTGTTCTTGTTGTTTTCTACAAAGAACCAAACTTATAATAAATCAAACCAATAATTAGACTACACCATGGTAATTACAAGGTAGTAAAACTACCTAAGGATACAAGTAAAATTACTTAGTAATATTATAAACAATATGGTAATGTATTATTACAATAACACATGTGGCATGGTGATAACCTAGAAATCGAAGTTTATAGCTTGATGTCTAGTAGTGCAAGAAGATAATTATAACTGTATACAAATAAACAGGTTGATATTCTTCACTACTAAAGAAGAGTTAAAAGTAGAGATATGTAAGCTATTTGTAAACTTTTTCCTTGAGAATCATAGGATTATATTCATGTATATAAAGCAGTAAATTGAGTATTAAACATAATAATAGCAGTAAAATCATGTTATAGTAAAAGTATTTCTATGTTAAATTATGAGCCCTATGCTCATCAATAGATTCTATAAGTGACTAGGTATTATAAAAATAGAAAGAAACTTAAGCATAACTCATTCTGGTAAAAGGCACTAAGTATGTTAAGGATAATGGTCTTTACGACTAACTTTAAATACTACCATAGATCCAAAAACAACAAAGGAATTACTTTACCTCATCGTAGCCTTGCTTTCTATTAATCAATTTACACTCTAGCATTTTATAATGCTAAAGAAGTACTTCTCGACTTAATGCAAAAATAAATTCCTACTTGGTCAAACACTTACCTGCTGAACCTATAAGAACCAACAATCCATCTGAGTTAGTAGTTTGCTAAGTAAGCCCCGATTTTAAACATGGCTTTCTCACCTACTTGACAAAAGTAAATCATCAATACAACTAGAAGCAAACAAAATGCAAGTCATTTTATATAACTTATAAAAATTGAAGTGGTATTAGTTTTTATGTGTTTTGAAGCTAATCATTACATGTTGTTAACTGTTTCATTTTCCGCTAACTGCTAGCAGTTAGCAAACTGCGTATTCAAACATTTTATGTTACTTTAAAAATTTTAAATTTTTGTGAAATTTTGGGGTTATGACAGAGGGAGTGAATCCAAAATGTGTTCATGAATATCAAAACTATTATCTTGAATAAATTCACTAACAAACTTCACTCCTTTCTAAGAAGAAGTAAAAAATACTTATAAATTAACAAAACAAAAAAACTATTGTCATGTTGCAGATACCTAAAAAACCATTCATCAATAGGTTTCAACCCAACCAATATTTAGCCCCACTAAGGGAAGGAAACCCTTTATATATGTTTAAGGATGCTTATATTTGTGAACCAAATGAGATAAATACTCCATTGGAGGAAATATTCATTAGGGGAGGTGTATTTTTATGTATGTAGTGGTGATTTGCACTTATGCAAGATAGTGGTGGACCGGTAATGTTGGGGCAGATGTGTCCTTCCTTTGCTCTAGCAGAGCCCATGGAGATAGAATAGGGTATTATATACCATATGAATGAGCATGGAAAGAAGAGGGGGACATATCTAGCGCAGGGGTTAATGGTGACGATGGAAACAACATGAGTAGGTGTTGAACGCGGTAATAGAAGCAACTTAACTAAGGGTCAAGAGTTGCTCTGGTTTGATCTTGTAATTTCAATATAAACGATGTAAGGTACCTATTCCCCTCAAATCCTAATTCGTAGACCAATTGACAAGCTTAATCGATCATGATTCTTGAAAACACTAATAGTGATATCCAAGCATAAGGAAAGCTTTTCCCTATGATTTTTGGGGGCCTTTGGGCATATATTCATCTCCATCTAAATACCAACAAATCCATTTGGGAAAAATGTATGAACTCTTCCAGTCGAGTCTTCATATCAAACAAATTCACAAACCCAATGAAATAAGAAGTGACCCACCATCTCACTTACCAGCATTAATAATTGTGTCTCTCTTCTCAATGACAAAGTAAATATTGATCGAAAAGTGATCAAGACACTTTATCCAACAAGAGACTTGATAATTGTGTTCATTCGTCTACCTAACTAGCTCACTCTGTCGAGTCTCAATTGAATCCTAGATCTACATATGCCTTGGCATGATCTCATGTCCCCTATCCATATACCATAGCTCTAGCATGTACTAAGACATGAAACAAGGTATAAATTTGAAATTGAAATACGCTTTATACTTGACAGTGATGGTGGAAGCAGGCGGAGCCTAATCAGGGTGGGCTATTTTAGAAATTTGAATAATGATAAACAAAATTTTAAAGTTTAAAATTAGTTTAGTTTTAGAATTTCAACTTTCATAATCACATTTCCAAAATCCAAAATCAATTTGATTAACCATAGTATCAATCCAGATTCCCTAATTCCAATCACTCAAATGCATTAATCATAAATCAATACAAAATGTGATGTATCTATTCAAATTATAATTTTTGATAATGTGCTGCACAATTTAATTCTAGATTATGTGATTACATTTGTTATTAATACATTACTTATTCATCTTACACATAGACTGGTTGAAATTTGAGAAGGAATAGTTGTCAAGTTAAACTATTTGAAACCTATTATCAATTGATTTCAATTATGATAGCTTGTTGAAACACAACCATCATTAATGCTTTATTTGATACCAGGATGTCAAGTAATGTTTTATTTCAAATCCCTTCATTTTGGACAAGTTTTATGTTGATGTTTGAGCAAAATTGGACATGCTTGAACTTTAAAAGTTTTATCAAACAATTTCAGCACTTATGAATTTCATCAATCATCCACATATGAATCTCATAAATAAATCTATCACATATGAATATATCCGCCACATATGACTCTCATAAATATATCATCCACACAAATCAGCTCCATAAATCAGTCATATAATGAATCAACCATGAGAGACAAGATATACCCTAGGAAAACCCTCCAAACACAAAGGAATTTGAGTATGATATATAGATTTGCAGAGAATGGTTTGCTACACATAAGAATATTTCCTGATAAGAGATATCACCTAAGCAGTAGAGAACAGATATCCAATGCAACCCTACAAAAACAATTGTATGGAGCTATATTGAACTTGCCAAATTCCTAGCATATTAATAACAATCCAAAAACCCTATCATGCAGAAGGTAGCACATAGGAGTCTCAGTAAACACACTACGAGCACCATATAGTGCATTCACAAGGAGGATCTAACTAGAAATACCTCCATGCAAACATTAGCGCCCTCCCTTTCCTCAATTAGATTTAACTGAATGTTCACTGACTTGAATTGAATGTGAAATGACTTGAACTGAATGTTAATTGAATTGAACTGAATTTTAACTGACTTGAATTGAATGTTAACTGACTTGAAATTAATGTAACTTACTTGAGCTGAATGTTAACTGACTTGAGCTTAATGTTAACTGACTTGAATTGAATGTTAACTTACTTGAACTGAATGTTAATTGACTTGAACTGAACTCAATATTTAACTGACTACTGATCACTTGGTTAACAGGCTATTGTAAGTGTCATCAATGCTTCACTTTTAATGCCATCCATGCACAATTTCTATTATTAACTTTGCATGGATCTCTTTAGTTAATTGATGCATGCTAATTGATGAACATTAAGCTCTTCTTTACTTAACTGATTACATTCATTAATAGTTCAAGTGATGCTTTGACTGAGGTATTCATATTTTACTGTAGATTTATAACTTGAGTTCACTCAGACATTTTCATGGGAAATTCAAATTCTCTTTCTCTGTGCTTTATCTCATTATCATTAAATAATTGATGCACAGTTCATATGTGTATTATTTATCCATCTTATCATATCATACATAGAAGAATTATTCCATACATATCGATGATCATATATATTACCCCAAGCCATAAAGTCATATGCTAAAGTAATTCACTCTAGGGGTAGCTAATCCCTAACGGAGACTTATAGCACTCAATGACCATGACTAGCAATATATCACATAGTATAACCACATGACTTGATACAACACAAGTCCATATCCATAATTGGAGATCCATTCTCATAGGGTATCGTCTATGATAATCATTGACATGATACAACACAAGTCTAGACTTGATACAACACAAGTACACAATCTTGATACAACACAAGACCATTCTTGATACAACACAAGACTCCAATCTTGATATAGCGCCAGATTATAATCTTGATACAACACAAGATTCTAATATTGATACAACACAAGACCATATTACAGGAAGCCCACCTCAATACATGAGAACATATATAAGACTTGATACAACACAATGTCCTGACTTGATACCACATAAGTCCCTAAATTTATACAACACAAGTCTATGAGAGTGACTCATGATGTTGTACAAACAACACTCCCTTTTAGTGAGGGAGACATTCTATGCTTTACCAGGAATTTCCTTCCACACCAAGCTTATCTCGAAAGTATCTCAACTTCGTTACTGATGTTGACTTGTTCACAAATTTTCAATTTTCTCATCAGTATATATGTACTCAAAAATTATTTTTACATGACCATGACTTCGATGAAGTAAAAATCCATCTCAATGTGTTCTATCATAACACAGGGTTTTTCAAAAAGCTTCACTATTAACACCTGATAACCTTAGGCTTCAAGTCTTTCACCCTAGTAGGTAGCATCCCAAACTACACTGCTCCTCAGCGGGTAGTACTATCCGCAAAATACATTTAACTTATGTAGTACTAACTGCAATACACATAGTTAATCCCAAGCTATATAATAGGTCTACTATGTATCAAAATACAATAAAGAACCTACTCTACCTCAAAGGTACTCAAACATATGTTTATCCAAAAGCATAAAAATATAACGGGTCTGCTAGGTACATTAAGAGACCAACCAACTACTTAAAGTAGCATCATCAAGATTTGATCTAGAATGCAATTTGTCTAAACTAGAAACTATGAATTTCATATCCATAATAAACAACAGATTAAATGTGTAATTACCATGCAGAAAGAAAATCTTTTATTTTCTTTCAATTTTCAGCATTTGTTGAGTTCAATAATATTCTACCATCTGAATAAGTTCTTAGTGAGCTTACCATTATCTGTGATGTTCTTCAAGTCCTGATCTCTTCGTAGTGATTTCATATCACAGTACCCCACATATCCAACTATATGGTTATCTAACCTCTACAAGAGGTTTTAATTGTTCTTGGACAGTTTTGACTATATTTCTTCTTGGGTATCCAATAGTTTATGAGACTTTGACCATGTCTCTGCTCAAGTGGATGTTATCCACAAGATATCACAACACTTGGCTTCCTGAGTCATGCATCATGACTAACTAGTTTGGGGACTTTTAACTGTTGTTTCCTATGACGATACATCAATACTCCCTTTTTGTAATGTTCTGTTATTGATAAATAGGTAATTGACTGAGGAAATTTAATACCGGGATAACAATTATTCAGTATTATTAAGTCAACAGTATAGTAAGGAGGGCCATCTAATTTATTATCATAAAGCATGCAGAGCATGCAATCCTTATTTCTTCAGTCTTAAGTCAACGAGCAATTATAATTGCATGCATGCAAAAATTAAAGTGCAAGCACTAAAAGTGACATGAAAACCCTAAAAGTACATGCTAAAGCTATATAAGAAGGGTCATTGAACCAAAAGGATCATCCATGATTATTATTATTGAGTTTGGTTTCTAGAGTAGCAGCAGCAGGTGCTGCGACAACAAGTTGCTGTTGGAGAAAAAGATCTTCAGCTAACAAGGGGTTTCAACAGCGAAATCTATCTTCCCTAATCACTTCTGGATAGATCATCTAGTTCTATCATTAGCTATTCATCATCTTCTTCATTCTTCCATGATTCAGTAGACATAGAGATATTCATTACTGTAGGTTCACGTTTTACTATTGGGGTGCAGCTGCAAATCCCATAACCATTCGCTAGAATTCAGAAGCTCAATAAAACTTATGCATCTTTCTGTCATTCTTCTCAACAAGGGCCCACCACTATACTAGGTGATTATCATTCCATTCCAGACACATTCAAAGCATCCACTAGAAAAAACATTAGGAAGTAGGACGTCACCCATCCTGGAGAAGATCAATTCACCAGGGCACTGAAAGAGGTCAAAACTTCTGCATGTATCTTCCTATCTCTTTGGAAGACCTATACTATCCTTCCTAGCAAGTGTCAGCTTCATTAACCACTTATTGGATCCAAAACGTGAAGGATAACATTGAGGTGGTTGTTTTACTCAGTTGGGCATCAACTGTTGGAGAGCAACATTTCCCTTCCTTCATCCTACCTACATGGCTTGTATGCCTTCCATATATTGACAGACTATCAACATTATTATTAGTGGTATGTGTACCTTCTCTCACTGAAATTTTTTCTCCTATTATTTCTATAGATCAGCTATTTTTTGGGCCTTTTGGTACGACATTGTTTTGCATGCAACTTTTTATTATCTTTCTATCACATGTAAAGCACAGAACCCACAAACATACTATCAAATACAATAGAATATTAGTTGGGATATTACAATGGTATCAGAGCATGTTCTTGGCCAGCTGTGGGCTTGAACATGTAGTCAATGAGAAGGATCTTGACTGAAAATTTGTAGAGGTTAAAAAAACTGCAACACTTGCCTCGATATCAAGAATATATAGCCTTGGGTGATGAGGTATGTGTAGCATTGTCCTTTCAATACTATTACACCATCAAGTTCGGGATCCAACCCAAGGATTTGGATGAGGATTTCCTTAAAAACATAGTTGGAGGAGTGGAGAAAGATGATCCCGAAGTACAAGTTGATGGTGAGCTTGATTTGGAATTAACAGTACATGATGAGGATGTGCATGAGGAGGTAGAATCAGAGCCATCCTATGAGTCTAGCGACACCATCACATATGATATTCAGATTGTGGACAATCTGTGTGATGAGTTGGAGTTGGTACACTCTTCATCACCTACAGCAGGAGTCCAGACAGTGATTACAGGCGAGATACATGAGGTGTAAGGAAATGAGCACAGTAGTCGAGACAGTGGGCAGTCACACATGGAGGTTAGGGAGAGTTTATACAGGCATGAGATAGAGATACCTGATGATAGTCACCGATAGAAGATTGAACATGTTAAAGAAAGCATTCTAGCACTGAAAGTGAGGACCAAGATACTCTGAGATACCAGATTACATCGAGATGTTGAGCTTACAGTTCTTCAATTTGTATATAACTATTCAACGGTCAAGATTTCTAGTATTGAAGAGCAATTAGATTCCTTGATGGGGCAACAAAAGAAACATACTATTGCATTTCAAAGCAGTCCTCTTCAAGAGTACATAGACAAGGCTTGCAGTAGCTTGAGTCCACATTTGCATAATGGAGGATGGTTTTTACAAGTTGGCTCGGATTGATAAATTGGGCAGCAGTATATGATCATTCAAGTTGACATCAGAAGGGTAGAATGTCATCTTGGTAGGATTATTCCTTGTGATGGTGCTTATGGACAAGGTCGTTTTTGGGGGTTGGATTGAAGAGAGATTAAGAGTTGGTGTCCTATTGAGTGGGAGATTCTTGGGAAGGTATTCTTAGCCAGGGGTATAGTCCCACAATATCCTTGGGATATTTGGGGTGAAAGATGCACAAGTTTGCATTGGGATACAAGTGGGAGACCTTATGAGGGATGGATACAGTGTTTACTGATGGGGTTGCTTGGGATTCTACATGGTTATCCTTGTGTCGATACTACATAAGGTAGCAGTGGATTCATTTTGACCTCTGCAATTCTCATATTGATTTGGGACCCTGGGATTATATTGACTAGCAGTTTAGTGATTGCTAGAGGATGCTTCCAGGAGGTCTCTTGTGATGGTACCTCGTTTACATCATGGTTAGTTACTTTACTTATAGGAGGATTCCATGAGATATATTGTGATGGTACCGTGTAGTGTAATGCTTTGAGCAAAGGGTGCTACATATCTCCTAGGATAATTTGGGACCCTGATATCATCCCCGAATTCAGTTGGTCTGGTTGATTGATTGTGGAGTTGCGTTGGCATTGCTTAAGGACAAGCAATCTTTGGAAAGGGAGGACTGTAATGTTCTATTCTTGAAAAATAGGGAATTAATTGAGGACATTTAATACCGGGAGCATATTAGAACAATTATTTAGTATTTTTAGGTCATCAATATAGTAAAGAGGACCATCATAGTTATTATAATAAAGCATGCAGAGCATGCAAGCCTTATTTCTTCAGTCTTAAGTCAACAAGCAATTAGAATTGCATGCATGCAAAAAGTAAAGTCAAATCCTAAAAGTCACATGCAAACCCTAAAAGTACATGCTAAATCTATATAAGAAGGGTCACTGAACCAAAAGGATCATCCACGATTATTATTATTGAGTTTGGTTTCTAGAGCAGCAGTAGCAGGTGTCGCAGCAGAAAGTTGGGGTTGGATATGAAGGTCTTCAGCTAACAAGGGGTTTCGCCAGTGAAATATATCTAGCATAATCACTTCCTGATAGATCATTCAGGTCTATTATCATCTATTCATCCTCTTCTTCATTCTTCCACAATTCAACATACATAGAGAGAGTTTTACTGTAGGTTCACATTTTGTTGCTGGGGTGAAGCTGCAAATCCTAGAACCATTCGCTAGAATTCAGAAGCTCATTAAAACTTCTACATGCTTCCATCATTCTTCTCAACAGGGACCCACCATTATACTAGGTTATTATCATTCCATTCCAAACACATTCAGAGCATCCACCAGCAAAAATGTGAGGAAGTAGGGCGTCAACCATCTAGGAGAAGATCAATTTGCTAGGGAACTGAAAGAGGTCAAAACTTCTACATGTATCTTTCTATATATCTGGAATACCTATACTATCCTTCCTAGCAAGTCTCATGTTCATCAGCCACTTATTGGATCCAAAACATGAAGGATAACATTTAGGTGGGTGCTTTACTCAGATGGGCATCGACTGCTGGAGAGAAGCATTTCCTCTTCTTCATCCTACATGCATGTCTTGCATGCCTCATGTGTATCTTCTCTCACTGAAAGTCTTTCTCCTATTATTTCTCCAAATCAACTATTTTTTGAGCCTTTTGGCACAACATTGTTTTGCATGCAACTTTTTATTATCTTTCTGGCACATGTAAAGCATAGAACCCACAAACATACTATCAAACAAAATAGAATATCAGTTGGGATATTACACTTTTCAAATATAGGAGTCTTTCATATTATACCAAGATTCTTCTAGACAGAGGTTTAGTAAATATGCTAGTAATACTTCTCATCCATGGATATGTACAGGACTACACAACTCATTTCTACACCATGTCTCGGATATAAATGACTAGGAACCTTGTAAATATTTATTGCCCTACAGTATGATATATAGGGAGAAACATATTTGATGTGATATTTCTCGATCACTAAACTAGTTAGAATCCATATGTCTGTGAAACTTACTTTCATTGACCGAGACATGTCGGAATCCACATACACATGCTTTGTTGTACATGTCTATGTAATGACTACAAAGAATATAACTGATCTTGGGACCACTACAGGTATATCTAATATCTATGAGATCCTACAAATCTGAATAAGAATCATATTTAACTTCATGTTTGTGGTCATGGACTTATAGTCTAATGTTCTTGAATCCTTTCAAGAACTCTACTGAACATTTTCATCAATCATAAGAAAATATTTACCTAAATATTTTTACAACTCTAAACTTTAAGAATCATCCAATATTATTACATATATATTCATTCTAATTATGAGTACCATACATGGTTTCTACATAGCAGGATGTTAATTTAACCAGCTCCACTGGTTTTTCCAAGATCTAGCAAATCTAACTTCTCCCTCTCAACATCTAGGATGTGGGAATCATAAATTTGAGTGCTCGATCATAGAGACTCATACTCATCTATATCTAACACATATATGAATATAATTAAGATAAATACATTACCTTCATGAGCCTTTACATTTCTCATAATAGAATTAGGGCTTCTATTTTGTCTTCTTCAGGGATGATTATAAGGAACCATACTTATTTAAAAGTGTATAAATGTTGGCGAATATTACCAATTCTTAAAACTCCAACTATAAAATGATTGGCGATATTTTTCAAAAAATATTTTAATTTCCAAGGATTTTATATCGTTTATATAATAATTTGGCGATTTTTAGGGTGAAAAAATGTTACCCCATCAAAATTAGGCGAAACGAGGCTTCAAAAAATGAAAAATGGCGAATCTTTTTTGGGAGAAAAAGATGGAAAATAGCCCACTAGGCTAAAATTCGCCCCTAAAATTATCCCTGGTCTTCTTCCTCATAAACATAGGAACATCCCAATCTACTCTCTTTCAGGATCAGCCATCGGAATGACTCAATATTCATGTCGATATTTACTTGTAGGTCAAGGTATATGTTTCTTTCCTGCAAGAAAAAAAAATTCTAGTGGTTATATCCATCTCATACTCATGAATTTTATTCACATGAATATATATTGATAATAATTTACACAGTTATGTACATATATTAATCGATTGTCTTACTAATCTCATGCACTTATTTTCAAATTTATATTAGTCTTATATTAGTATATATCATTCCTACATAGGTATTATATCAATAATTTTGAATATTAATGCATCCCCGTATTCATATAAAAATTTTAGCCTTGTATTCATCAAGGTTTATGCAATCTTGTTTTCATAACTCATGAACAATCATACAACACTATATCATATATCTCATGAAAAAAATTATGAATCCTTATATAAGTCCTATAGAAGTTTATATCAGTCCTATATAAGTCCTATAGAAGTTTATATCAGTCCTATATAAGTCTATATCAATCTTATAGCAGTCCTATATAATGTCTCATAATATGGACTGCATCATATCTACAACATGTCAATAAAGATAGAAAACAATGTATATGCTCAACACAATTCCAAAGTCTAGGAATACAGATCTCTACATGCCAATCATGAAACATATTCAAAATATTTCAGATTGTATTTATAGCAGCATATAACAATAAAAATATAAAGTACTTATCTTTTATTGATTTGTGTGGGATCCCTCTTAATCTCTGCACAATTGCAAGGAATATTGGAGTCCTTCTTTATTCACTTGAATGGAAGAGATTCTTTGTAGTCAAAGGATTTCTCCCTTTATTCATTATTTCATGAGGAAAATATTCTCCTCTTTAGTGTACAAAAGCTTTATTTGGATGCGCCCCTCTTCTTGACTCGAGACCCTCTTCTTGAAAATATTGGTGAGTGTATCATAACACTCCCTTGCAGTCTTCAACGAAATGATCATGGAAATGTCCTTAACCGAATCAAAGATGATATGCTTGGAATTAGATTTATTCTTCTTGAATTTTATTCACCCTTCATTGGTGATAGGATCCACTACCACTATGGATACATAACCATCAAATTTTATGCTCTTCGAGACTATTCAACACCCTTGCCTTCCATGTGTTAAACTTGGAAGTACCTTCAAGGAGGTCTTTCGGTCGAATGGAGATTGATGTCATGGATGCAATATTTTTCTTAACTCTTCAAGATCTATGTAGGCTTAGCTTGCTGCATTAAATTAATCTCTTTCATGCCTTATTCTCCGATACCATGTGCATTTTTTAGCAAAATCGGATATGCTTGAACTCTAGAACTTTTATCAAACAATTTCAGCACTTATGAATTTCATAAATCAGCCACATATGAATCTTTATATCAGCCACATATGAATATCATAAATAAATCATCCATATATTGACATATCAGCCAAATATGAATCTCATAAATATATCATCCACACAAATCAGCTCAATAAATCAACCATATAATCAATCAACCATGAGAGACAAGATATACCCTGGGAAAACCCTCTAAACACGGAGGATGAAAATCCTATCAATTCTTTGAGTATGATAGATAGATTTGCAGAGAATGGTTTACAACACATAAGAATATTGTTCGATAAGAGAGATTTAATGCAACCCTGCAAAAACAACCAAAAGAAACTGTATTGAACTTACCATATGCCTAGCATATTAATAACAAGCCAAAAAACCTATCATGCAGAAGGTAGCGCATAGGAGGCTCAGTAAACACACTGAGAGCAACACATAATGCATTCACAAGGAGTATCTAACTAGAACTTCCTCCATGCAAACATTAGTGCCCTTCATTTCCTCAATTATCTTTAACTGAATGTTCATTGTCTTCAACTGAAAGTGAACTGAATTGAACTGAATGTTAACTTATTGATACGAAAATGACAGGATCTACTAACACTTGAATTTGCATGTGAATTCTTAAACCAGTTAATTTATAAAAAGACATGAAATAACAAGCTTATCAAAGGCTCACAAAATAAATGAAAGAATATAAATGAACAAATAATGCAAACCATAATAACGTGGACACCATATGATAACAGAGCTCGTTCCTGATGGACGATGTTCTCCGGGTCCAGCTCCAATGAGAACCGATCTTATTAGTCTTGAAAAATATTTGAACAGGTACAAAAATGACTTCATCCTTTAAGATGCTTCAAAAAAAAGACTTAGGATTTCAATCATAAAGCCTCTCACTCTCAACCTCCCAAGCGTGGCTAAAAAACATCTTTACAAAAATAAACAGAGCTTACAAATCCTTTACAAAGGAATAATGGCATCTTACCATTCTCTCCTCAAAATCTTCCATGATTCCATGCCTCACTTGGCGAAATACATTGGCTTATATAGCCAAAGTTACATAACTTCATCACCAAATTCCATGGGATTTGATACAAATTAAATGGGATTAAGATCCACTTTTTAATGGATAAAAAATATACCAATCCCAAAATATATGGAAAATAGAAACCATATAATAATAAAAAATGCAAAGAGTTTAAACATTTGTGCAAAGGTGCGCCCATATTGGGGGGTCAAATACGCCCCAAATCAAACTTAAAACAATATATTCACACATCCCTTAATAAGAGGCGCTCTTGGCGTGTTGGTGAAATCGTTGGCACTGTTGGTAGGATGTCACGGGTTCAAACCTATGGACCTCTCCTCTTGTTGTGTTTTTTGGTGGACATATCGTATGAGGTGTTGGTTGTTTAGCCCTTGGTTTCGCCTACCCGCCGATGTTGTGGTTTGTTGCAAGGTTGATACTATATTGTGTGGTGTTGTGGTGTCTTATGGTTCAGATTTAACATTACACATGGGTTCGAGGGATAAGCCATTGGTACGGTGTTGTGGTGTCTTATGGTTCAGATTTAACATTACACATGGGTTCAAGGGATAAGCCCTTGTGGTTCAGATTTAACATTACACATGGGTTCAAGGGATAAGCCCTTGGTATGGTTTGTGTTTTTTGGTGGACATATCGTATGAGGTGTTGGTTGTTTAGCCCTTGGTTTCGCCTGCCCGCCGATGTTGTGGTTTGTTGCAAGATGGATACTATATTGTGTAGTGTTGTGGTGTCTTATGGTTCATATTTAACATTACCATATTGTATGGCGTTGTGGTGTCTTATGGTTCAGATTTAACATTACACATGGGTTCGAGGGATAAGCCCTTGGTACGGTGTTGTGGTGTCTTATGGTTCAGATTTAACATTACACATGGGTTCGAGGGATAAGCCCTTGGTATGGTGTTGTGGTGTCGTATGGTTCAGATTTAATATTACACATGGGTTCAAGGGATAAGCCCTCAGCCCGCCCCTTTTGAAAAATAACAAACCATTCAACTTTAAATACAAGTAGTATCCTATATGGTTTTGGCCCTTGGTTTCTCCCGCCCACTGATGTTGTGGTTTGTTACAAGGTTCGTACTATATGGTGTGGTGTCATGGTGGATTATGGTTCAGAGTTAACATAACACATGGGGCTAAGGGATTAGATCTCAGCCCGCCCCTTTTGCAAAATAAAAAACCATTCAGCTTTAAATACAAGCAGTGTCCTATATGGTTAAGAAACAGTTACGGGGATCATGGATAGTCGGATGGTGCAGATAATTTGGCAGAGGAGAGGTTGTGGGTTTGATCCTCCATGACCCCAAAAATTTTGGTAAATTGAGCAATACTATGTCCAATTGGATCACCACGTGGCGACCTTGATTGGCCCACTTGGAGCCAACTATCATTGCCACCTCATATGCCAACCGGACTGCCACCTCATCTTCCAACTGAATTGTAACCTGCCACATGGTGATTTGTGAGTGTTCCATGTCACACCATACATTCCATGTGTCACCCTTACAGTGGTGCCATGTTTCACCCCCTTTTCCAAATTTTACATGTTTTGCCGAAAATTTAGAACGTGATATCTTTCACATTTAGAGTCTGTTTGAGGCGAAACGAACGTCACTAAAAATATCTCATTGAGCTCTACACAGCTGCAAGACCAAAATCTCAAATCATTCAGAATTCAAGTGAGTACATGTTCATCTAACATGTCCCGTATCATTTGTCCATTCTTCCCGAAACCTGTACATTTGACTTATCATAATAAAAATCAACACTACATTGACATTGTTGAGTACAATAATCCAATTTTCAACCAAATTTACATTCAATATTGTTGAAGACAACCATACACTGCTAATCAGTACAAATTTGAATATCAAAATTGAACATATGAAAGAGATTGTACCCAATTCATACTTATGTTTTTCCATAGGAACACTATCAACCGTAATAGGTGCATTGTGGTGCAATTACACTTCATTTTGATGATTAGGATTCTTTTCTTCATTAAATTGCATAGACATCTCCAAATTCCGACTTGCATTAACAACCCTTCTTAGTTGTTGTGTAGTTCCCAATGATCTATCATTTTTAAATGAATGTGAATGTACTATATACTCAATTCCTTCTTTAAACAAATGATACTGATTATGTTCTCTATAGAAAATTTTCTTCCGATCATATAAGTACGGTCTACCCAACACAATTCCACAGATATGTAGTTTGCCCACATCAAATTCAACTTCATCTACAAACTTGGATGTTATTGCAAACTTTAGATCACATTGCTTTGTTACTTGTAATCTTTTATCTTTGCATACTAACATCCTAATGGATAAGGTTTCATGTGTGGTTTTTTTGTTAATCCAAACTGCTTAACTACTTCTTCTGAAATGAGATTAGCTTGGGATCCACTATCTATCAGTGTGTCAATCTTGGTTTGTTTTGTAATTACCCTTATATGAAACAATGCGTTCCTTTGTCTATCCTTAGAACTGACATGATATTTAGAAGTAGAAGCACTTGAAGAACCAATGTTGGAATCATTACAAACAATAGCTTTACGTTTCACACCTATGATTGGTATATTTGTTTCGTCCTCATAATCTGATCCAAGTTCTTCAACGATAACGGTGGCCTTTTGCTTCTCTTTCTGATCCTTAAACACTTCGGTTTCAATTTTGGATGTAGTATCCAACACTTTGCTTCTTTGTGCACTTGTTGTTGAGAATGTGAGCATGTAGGCCTCTCATCACCTTTCCTCACTGTATTTGTATGGTTACCTTTCCATTTCTCCTTACCTTCTTTCGACTGGCTAGATTCAACTGAGGAAAAGTTATCATGAGCATTTTCCCCTTTTGATTAATGTGTGTAGCTTGCACACGTACCTCATCAAGGTTAGTAGGATTAAACATAAGTATTATATGCCACAAATAACTATGTAATCCTCCAATAAACTTGAGAAGAGTTTCTTGAGTGTAAAGAGGTATACCCAAAATCAAAGCTCTCTTTCTGAATTCCTGTGTGTATTCTTGTACATTCTGACCTTTACCTTGTCTTAAGTTTTTACAATCCATCATGGCTTGCTGCATGTATCCTAATGGGCAGCATTGTTTCTTTAAAAAATCATACCAGGAAGAAATAATTTTACCTTGTGTAAGGAAGTCTTCATGTGTCTTACTCTCCCACCAGATGAGTGTAGTGCCTCCAAGACAGAGAGTAGCCAACTGGATATTTGCAATACCATCTGCAAGCTTCTGGATCTTGCAACACCCCTCAATTTGCATGATTCAATCATCCAACTTTTTTCCATTAAGTTCACCATTATATGTAGGAAAATCAAACTTAATATCAAGTTTTAGATAAGGTAAGTCAGACTTAGTCTTCTCAGGTTGTTTCTTTGGATTTGAAGAAGCAATACTTGAGCTTTCAGAAGAGGAAGAATAAGATGTAGAAGTAGGCTCAGAAGGGTCTCCTCCTTTTCCTTGGATCAATAAAGAAGTATCCACTGCTTTCTCCTTTGATTTCTTCTTTTCCAATCTCTCTTGATAATTTGCAAAAACAAAATTCTACCTTGTTTTCCATCTGATAGAAAGCCTTGCAGAAATCCTTCTCATCTTCTTCTCAGTAGTCTTCATCTGTCATTTTCTTGCTTTGTTGTGAACGTCCAATCTCTAGATTGAAAGTCTCAAGTTGGCCTTCACCTCGCTTAATCCTTGGTCTATTTAACATTCATGCTCTGCAATTTCATGGTTAGCCTACTATGATACCAAACATGATATGAAAGTGGCAGGATCTACTAACACTTGAATTTGCATGTGAATTCTTAAACCAGTTAACTTATAAAAAGACTCGAAATAACAAACTTATCAAAGGCTCACAAAATAACTGAAAGCATATATTGAACAAATAATGCAAACCATAAGAATGTGGACATCGTATGATAATGTAGTTCATCCCTGATGGACTACATCTTTGGGTCCAAATGCAATGAGCACCGTTCTTATTAGTCTTCAAAAATATTTGAACAGGTGCAAAAATGCATTCATTCTTCAAGTTGTTTAAAAAAAAACTTAGGCTTTCAATCATAAATCCTCTCACTCTCAACCTCCCCAAGAGTGGCTAAAAAACATCTTTAAAAAAATTAGAAAAGCTTACAAAGTCTTTACAAAGGCATAATGGAATCTTACCATTCTCTCCTCAAAATCTTCCATGATTCCATGCCTCACTTGGCAAAATACATTGGTTTTTATAGCCAAAGTTAAATAACTTCAACACCAAATTCCATGGGATTTGATCCAAATTAAATGGGTTAAGATCCACTTTTAATGGATAAAAAATATATATTAATCCCAAAATATATGGCAAATAGAAACCATATAATAAAAAGTTGGCAAAAAGTTTAAACATTTGTGCAAAGGCACGCCCATAGGGATAAAATCCGCCCCAAATCAAAGTTTTCAGAGGAAAAAATACCAGTCTTTGATATTCATAAGAATCGAAAAGACATCTTAAACAAAATACAAGCAAAAGGCTGTTCAATTCTTCCCCCACCCATTCAGCAGTAAAGGGGAAAATCAGACAGTCAGCCCAATCGATAGTAGTCAACACAAAGTCTGATCATTAGCAGACTTTCTCATCATTCCTGGAAGAACCAGGTCAGAAAATAATCGAATATATCAGAAGTGCCCTGCAAACATACAGTCCAGAGGGGCAGAATACATCTAGCTGAAAGTCCCAAAAAATACAGACAATGTAATACATAATTCCAAATATATAATCCAATGCTAAAATTAGCATATAATGAGCCATAAAAAATGGTGATATGTGGCCATCAAAAAAGAGTAAAGTGGCCATCTCCAATGACTATACCATCACAAGATTCCGTGAAATAACCTTTACCCAATTCCAAATTGAGTGCCTTTTTTGATAAACCATCAGCTAGCATATTGTGCTCCCGGAAAATATGATTGAAGGTCACTGGTGGAACTAGAAGTAGCATATAAAATATCTCATCGCACCAATGTTTCAATGAGGGTATCTCGAGTGCAGAAAGTCTTTTAACCCAAGAGATAATCACCATTGAATCACCGAGAATCACCTGAATAGGCAGTCCCATCAGCAAGCTGACACGGAGAACAGACCACAGTGCTAGCAGTTCAGCACGGGTATTGGTGTTGTTCCCACAGCCCACAGAATAACTGAGAAAATGTGTTTCACTGATAAAGATCACAAAACCTACACCTCCCTTTTGTAGTTGAGCTGCACCATCAAAATAACCAACAGGAAAGATGTGTAAAGGCTTTGGACCTATCTGTCTACAAGAAATTTTATTTGAGGCACAGGGTGGATGGCAAGGCAACTTTCAATGCTAGAGATGATCAGGGAGGCCACAGGTTTAACATTTTCAAAAATACATCTGTTATGAAGGAGCCATAAGTACCAGAAGACTACGACTGGGGTATAATGAAAAGAAGCATATAGTGCAGTGGTATTGAACCAATGAGATAAGTAAGACAAGACAGAGCTGTGCGAAGTGAAAGGGAAACCCAAAGTAGTCGCATTAGTGAAAGCGTTAGAACTGATGTGAGGAGGTCATGGGTTCCGACCCGCGGACCTCTCTCTTGTTGCGGTTTCTGGCGAAGATATCGTATGAGGTAGCGGGTGTTTGGCCCTTGGTTTCTCCTGTCGACGTCCCGCTCGTCAGCGTTGTGGTCTTTTGCAAGTTAGATATTATATGATGCGGTGTCATGGTGGATTATCGTTTGGGTTTAACATAACATATGGGTCCTAGGGCTAATCCCGCCCTTTTTGCAAAATAAAAAACCATTCTATATGGTTAAACAAATAATTCCACCCCTTCTGCAAAATAACAAGCTTTAAATACAAGCGCGGTGTCCTATATGGTTAAAAAAACAATTCCGCCCTTTTTGCAAAATAACAAGATTTAAATACAAGCGGTCCTATATGGTTAAAAAAACAATTCCATCCCTTTTGCAAAATAACAAACCACTCAACTTTAAATACAAGCAGTGTTCTATATGGTTAAAAAAACAATTGCAGGAATCCTAGACAAACTACTCAACTTTAAATACAAGCAGTGTCCTATATGGTTAAAAAAACAATTGCAGGAATCCTAGACAAACTACTCAACTTTAAATACAAGCAGTGTCCTATATGGTTAAAAAAACAATTGCAGGAATTCTAGACATCCAGAAATAACAAACCATTCAACTTTAAATACAAGTAGTGTCCTATATGGTTAAAAAACAATTGTGGGAATCCTAGACATCCGGAAATAACAAACCATTCAACTTTAAATACAAGCGGTGTTCTATATGGTTAAAAAACAATTGCAGGAATCCTAGACATCTGGATGGTGCAGATACTTTGACGGAGGACAGTTTGGGGGTTTGATCCTCCCTGACCAAAACATTTTTGGTAAACCGAGGTATATGGTTTCAAATCATATCGCCATGTGGCGTCCTCTGATTGACCCACTTGGAGTCAACTGTCATTGCCACATCATCTTCCAACTAACCTACCACCTCATCTGCCAACTGGATTGTGACCTACCATGTGGATCTCTGTGAGTGTTCCACATCAGCGTTGTACAAGCCATGTGTCACCCTTATAGCGATGCCATGTGTCACCCCATTTTGCTAAATTTTACATGTTTTGCTGAAAGTTTAAAATGTGATATCTTTCACGTTTGGAGTCCATTTGAGGTGAAACGAATGTTGCCAAAAATATCTCATCGATCTATATGCATCTGTAAGATTATGTTTACAATTTGAATACTTTAATTTTGATCGATCTCGGAGATCCTACTAGATCACTTACTTGAGTTGAATGTTAACTGACTTGAACTGAATGTTAACTTACTTGAAATGAATGTTAACTAAATTGAAATGAACTCAATATTTAACTAATTGTTGATCACTTAGTTAACATGCTAACTTAAGTGTCATCGGTTCTTCACTCTTAGTGCCATCCATGCACAATTTCTATTATTAACTTTTGCATGGATCTCCTTAGTTAATCGATGCATGTTAATTAATGAACATTAAGCTCTTATTTACTTAATTGATGACATTCATTAATAGTTCAAGTGATGCTTTGACTAAGACATTGATTGAGGAATTCATATTTTACTGAATATTTATAACTTGAGTTGACTCAGACATTTTCATGAACAATTCGAATTCTTTTTCTCTATGCTTTATCTCATTATAATTAAATAATTAATGCATGGTCCATATGTGTATTATTTATCCATCTTATCATATCATACTCAAAATAATTATTCTACACATTCTGATGATCATATATATTACCCCAGGCCATATAGTCATATGCTAAAGTAATTCACTCTAGGGGTAGCTAAGCCCAAGGAGACTTATAGCACTCAGTGGCCACGACTAGCAATACATCACATAGTATAACCACATGACTTGATACAACACAAGTCCATATCCATAATTGAAGATCCGTTCTCATAGGGTACTTCCTATGAGAATCATTGACTTGATACAACACAAGCCTAGACTTGATACAACACAAGATCATGGTACAAGAATCCCACCTCAATACATGAGGACATATTTATGACTTTATACAACAAAATATCCTGACTTGCTACCCCACAAGTCCCTAACTTGATACAACACAAGTATCAAAGAATGACTCCTAATGTTGTACAAACAACATTTTTTAACATAAAATTGCAACATAGATCTATACCAAGATAGTACGTAAATCGAACTCAGACGCATTACACACACTCTTATATCATAGTTTGTAAATATTTATCTACCATTCTCCTCGATGAATATCTTGTTGTACAACCTCATTCAATTCTTCTCTAAGCCTCCAAACTCTAGGACTAGCCATAGTTGATGAAATCATGAATCCATGACCAATAGTGCAACCATATTACATTATAACACACATCCCAACGAACAAGTGATATATGTTGCATACAATAAACCAAACATGGCTTTGCAAAACATTGTTTGGAGGATTCAAACCTCGAACAAAGACAAGGTCACGGAAGAGAATTTTGAAGGCTTGCATAATATCCTAATTGCCTCTGTCTATGATGAAGAAGAAAATTGACAAATGAAAATCTAAGAATGGGGATGCTATTATCAAACGAAGAGTAGTAATGAAAATTCAACCACCCTATGATCCTAGGCTTGATCACTGGGAATCCAGATGGAAGAAGCTATGTGTAACATGGCATTAACATTTAAACTTAATTTTAAATGCTTTAAATTTAATTGTGATTTAAATTTTCATAAATGATGCGGATGGAATGTGTGGAATTTTTTTTTGGGTTTCTACCTTTGTTGCTACATGTTGGTACCAGGATCTGCTTCATCAAAAAGTTTACATTCTGGCAGTGTGCATGTAAAAAGGGACTCCAATTTTCTCTACCAGAATGTTCATTAGTTCTTTCTTGTCAAAATTTTCTAGTTAGCCTCACCACCAACAATGCATAACAACACCGAAAATTAATAATAATTAGCAAATAATTGTTGACAATAATACTTGGTTATTTATAAACTATGCTTTCAACAATATTACAACCCAATAGTACGTGAATTGATTATAGGTTCTTATTCACACTAAAGATGAGGATTATCATGCATTATTCACGTACTTGTTTCGATTACTACCTTTAGCTCGCACTTTGAAATTTATTATCAATAGAGTTAATTAAGTGTTGTAATTAAGTGTCGCAACTTTAGCTATAATTCTAACTCTAGAGTTAAAAGTTTTAATTATTTGGGTGATTTGCTAGTTGGCCTAACTTTAATTTATCTAAATCAGTTGTGCTTATGCTTAACTTGGACTTCATATTAGCACCCTTGGCCTTAGTGAGGGGTCAGAGACAATACATGACCAAATGCCAAGTCAATTTGGTGTTTTGTGTTTCCTTTGGTTTGGCTCACACTAGTCGAGCCAACATCAATTGCCTCCTAAGAAATTGTGGTTTATGGATTTGTGCACACCTACACACACACACACACACATTGATGTGTGTGTTATCAACCCAAATGGAACTTCTATGTCCGAGTGCCGACATTCCTTATGTTGGTACACAAAAGGACATATTAGGATTGAAGTTTGCCAAAACACTATAGATGGACATGACTTGGGATGCATTTACCCTTAAACCAACTTGCTACATAATTTTTCTAAGTGTTGAGTTGCGTACGCGACTATCTCCTTTGCAACTCGCGTACTGTATGCGACTATCTGCATTGCAACTAGAATACATCAGCGTACGCGGGTTTCCTTTGAGAAACTAGCGTGTCATACATGGGTTGCCTATATTAATAGTCGTGTACATATCAGTTCGACCTTAAAAAATATAAAACGCAATTAAGTGATATTAGTTGGGCCCTAATCATTAACTATCCCAATTGTTTCAACCACCCCAACCTTCGAAATCACTCTATTTCCCAAAGTATAAATAGAGGCCTTGGGGAGGGCATTAATCAATCAAGATTGCAGAGCAAAGTTATGCTGGTGGTATATCTTAAGAAGTCTTGGAGCAACAGAACTCAAAGTCCTTTGGTTGCAGAGGAGTCCTTATCTCAGAAGCTAGGTTGTATTCTTATCTCATTCACTGATTGTCAATAAAGAGAATTCTTCTTCCAACATTGTGTTGAGTCTCTTTCATGTATCGTAGTTAATGAATATATTTGATTATGTATTTGATATATTGTTTATCTAACCTCTTATATACATGCATGAGATATTACTTGGAGAAATTTCTCTTTACAGGTGAAAGAGGTGCATCCCTGGAAGCTTTGGAGAGAAGAGGAGCGGGAGAAGATCAAGCTTGGATCAACCATTGATAATCGGGTAAGTCAAGACTTTCTTCCTATTCCCTTTCTATTCTCTGGTAAAGCTGATTGTGTGTAAGGTTAGTAGTAAGTTGGTAACCCCAGACCCTAGGTTACAAGGGTGCTTAATATTGAACAATAGTGTGTGTGTGTGTGTGTGTGTACATATATGCATATACAAATATGTATATAGACACACACCCACACACACGTATGTATGTGTGTTGGTATTCTCGAGAAAAGCTCATGGGATTTCCTTATCTTCACTGGAATATTTGAATGAAATTCGATTCAATCATCAGTCACAATAGTAGTTGGCCACCTTAAGGGGCTCCTACAAGTTTGAACCTATGATGTATGGCCGCTCTACCAACAACATTCCATGGGAAGGAGGATCAACTAATCGATCTACCCTTATATATATATATATATATATATATATATATATATATATATATATATAGAGAGAGAGAGAGAGAGAGAGAGAGAGAGAGAGAGAGAGAAGTTTGGAAATTCCCCATTATAAATGCATGTATTATGGGAGAGGCATTAATGTCGACACTCCCCCCCAAATTAACCTTTATAAAACCAATTTATAAATGATCTCATATGTTGGATTGAACGTATGCTAGTGTGTTCTGAGCTCGAAGCGCCTAGTAATAAAGAAAAAATCCAAAGCCTTGGCACAATGTAATGATTTTTTGTGTCAATTGTGATAAGCAAAGTTTTTGTAATGATAACCTTTGATACATATATATGATGATAATGGATGAATCTATAATAAAATTACAGTATTGATGCCCTTCTCCTTAAGAAGGCTAAGACCTTAGTAAACTATTAATGTATTTGCTTCATTGTTAGAGGCTTTCCCTAATCCATGTGCTTACTCTAGTTATTTAGGTTCTTTAAAGTTACAAATAACCTCCTCCACAATTACCATCCGTAGAAAAGACTTGGAAAAGTTAATGTTGAGAGGTGTGAACCATTTTGGAATTCTAAAGATTAGCACCCTTCGTTGGTTATTAGACCTAAGCCCTGAGACATACTAACATATAGCTTAATAGCGAAAAAGAATGAAGTGATAAATAATATTCCAACTAGACAGTGAATTTATAAAGCAAAATTATGTATGGGAGTGGTGGTTTTTTGTTGAGATGCAAACTTTAGTTTATGGAATGTAATATGTTCGATGATATATTTGAATGTCATATGGATGTGGGATGCGATTGTCTATCTTGTTCTGATCCTATTATAATCAGTTTTAGCTATGATCCTTTTTAGATTAGTTTTGAGAGCATGGGCAATTATTACTTTATGTGATATTGCACCATCTGAAAAATGTAATTGGTACTTTTTGATATAAATTTATGATTTTTCTGTTAAAAAAAAATCCTCAACTTAAATGATTCCTATTATTGTGTTACCTACACCAATTGAGAAACAAACATTACATAGAAAATAATTCACAAAATAATCCATGCATAAATCAAGTGAACAATATATAAAAATGAAATATTCATATTTTGATTATATATTTTCCAACTTTATGATTACCTTGCATCTATATCATGTGTATCTATGGAGATACATTTTTCTTATGCTATGCATGGACCTCTACATCAATCTACTTTTAAATGGCATTATTGTTTCTTATGCTATACATAGACCTCTACATCAATCTACTTTTAAATGACATTATTGATGATAGAGAACATTAATCCAATTATATCGTTTGTTGTTGTTTATTAAACATTAATGTATTATAAACTTATTTTATCATGACATTGAATTCATGATAGGGCATACTTGTATATATATTATTATGTCTTCGACAAGGGGATATATATGAATCAGTCAAGCTGATTATTTGGACTAATTTGTAGCAACTTCAATAAAAACATATAATTTTTGCTATAGTTTGTATCAATTTTTTGGGGGGGAATTATTTAAATCTTGATTTATCTTACTTCTTATTGGTTTATATAGGTGACGTAGGCCTGGGACTTTGTGCCCCAAGACCCAGCGGCGAGCTTGCGTAAGCATAAAATGATCATTTTGTTTCTGACATCCTACCCTATGTGGACGAAATTACGACGAACCTCCCCGAACAAAAAAAAATGTACACAAATCTTACTAATTAAGCCAACCCTTGAAGGTAAGATGTGGAGCTGCGTATAACTGCATATTCCATGATGTATTAAAAGCAATTGACATTAATAATACAGGAGACACTATTGAATCGCATGAGAAGAACTTTGACATGTGAGCCATTGAGCCATTGTTTAATTGCTCTATTAATTATGAGAATTCATATAGTGTTCTGTCTGAAATCTAGTGGTGCACACCTCCAAGTCGGGTGCTTAAAGAATAATTCATGGCAGTTGGAGAATGTTCTTCTCTGCCTTGAAAGAACTGCCTTGATACGTGGTAGTTGACAGGCACCTTGAAATTTGCACTATCAGCCAATTCATCGAATTAGTGATACGTGATAGTTGGCAGGCACCTTGAAAATTTTACTTTCACAAAATTCATCAAATTATTAGGAAGTGCTATATTAATTCATCTGTCTATGTGTTACAGTATGCCAAATCAGCAAAGAAAAGTACAATTGTCGAGACTCAGCGAAGGGATAATCAGGCTCTAGCGAGGTGATTTTTTGTTATAAGGGAATGCATGCATAAATATACTAAGCATTTTTGTATACCAACCCAGAAATGAAGCTTCTATGTTTAATCTAAAAGCCAGAAGAATATAATTTTTGGGCATGGCTTATACTATTAGACTTTTTCGCTTATAAGGGAACACAGGAACTCACGGAAAAACTGTTGGATATCTGCCATCAACCGGTCTATGGAGCACTTAGCTTCTGTGGAAACAACCATGCATTACTGTATGTATTTTCTCTGTCACTCTTAAATATAGTGTGTTTTTAAGGTTTGACGGTATTTCTATTAGTGGTAAGTGTACTCATTGAAAGCCAATTAAAGTCAAAATGTTTTCTATCTCGATTCGTTTAAACTGCAGAGGAACTGGATTCAAGCGTGGATGAAAGTATCGTCGCCAATCCTAAAGTTGCCTTCAGTGTTGACAAAGGTGCAGGAACGGTATGCAAATCCATGGTTTCTATTTTTCTTGTTTTTTTGTTGTTGTTATAGGGAATGGTTTTAGCCTTTTTTACCGCGACAGGCAAATAATCTTGGCGGATTATATTGTTCACCATTACATGGAGGCCCTTGGGAAGTTTCTGGAACGACGAAACGTACTCATGGATTTACCGGATTACAGAGACTGCAACCGAGCGGACATTAACTTCACTACAAATTGATTATGGTATCGAAGGGGATATGAGTGTGAAGGATAGATATGTCCATGGAGTTCATCATGTGGGCACAGAAGGTGAAAAAATAGTGGTATGTCACAACTACATCCTCGTGAATTTATAAGCTCATGCAGACTATATGCATTGTATATCTCACTCATCTTAATATTATGTATGAAACATAATTCATTTCTATTGACCTAATGGCCTTCTTGTACTCTGCTTACAGTACGATCTGAACTATCCAGAAGAAATCATCACTAAAATCAGTGGATATTATAGTTCAAAATAGAGTTCAAGAGAAAAATAATTTTGTTTTATTACAGTGAATTGTACAGGTACATATACATCAATGGATCAATTTCCAGATCCTACAATCGAGCTGCAGATCCTACAGTCATGCTGTAGATCCTATAATCAAGCTGCAGATCCTAAAATAGGATAGGAAACAGCCGTCTACAGGATGGGAAAGAATCATAGAGAGAATAGGAAAGAATGGGTAAGAATAGGAAATAATCAGTTCATATCGCAACACTCCCCCTCAAGTTGGTGCATAGATGTCACACATGCCCAACTTGCCCAAAAAATTTGAGAACACTCGACTTGAAACTGCTTTGGTGAGAATATCGGCCAACTGATCCTCTGATCGAATCTTAGGAAAATCCATGATCTCTTGATCCAACTTCTCCTTAATGAAGAATCTATCTACCTCCACATGTTTTGTTCGATCATGTTGAACCGGATTATGAGCAATATCACATGCTGCTTTATTATCACAATACAGTCGAATTGGCTGCCTAGGTGGATAGCCCAAGTCTTTGAGGAGAAGTCTTAGCCACAATGCTTCACATACTCCAAGTGCCATACCTCTAAATTCAGCCTCTGCACTTGATCGAGCAACAACATTCTGTTTTTTGCTTCTCCATGGAACAAGGTTACCTCCTACAAAGGTGAAATAACATGAAGTAGAATGCATGTCATCGATTGCTCCAGCCTAGTCAGCATCAGTATATGCATCCACACTTTGACAATCTTCATTTTTAGTGAATAAAATTCTTTTTCTAGGAGCATATTTCAGATATCTCAGAATGCGCATAACTGCATTCATGTGTTGCTCGCCAGGATTATGCATAAACTGACTAGCAATACTCAAGGCATAGGAAAGGTCCAACCTTGTGTGTGCTAGGTACATCAATTTTCCTATGAGTCTCTGGTATCTCCCCTTATCAACTGGCACCTGATCAAACCCAACACATAACTTCAATCCTTCTTCCACTGGTGCATCAGCGGGTTGACATGCTGACATACTAGTTTCCTGTAACAAGTCTAAGGCGTATTTCCTTTGAGATAGAAAAATCCAGGCTTTATGAGATCAAGACACTTCGATCCCAAGGAAATATTTCAAGGGGCCGAGGTATTTCATTTCAAATTCTCTAGACAAGTAATCCTGTAGAGCCTCCCTTTCTTCGGGATCATTTCTTGTAACCTCCATGTCATCCACATATACAATAAGTGCAGTTATCTTACCCTGTTGTTTCTTCAAGAATAAAGTGTGGTCTGAGTTGGTCTGACAGTAACCAAAGGCTTTCATAGATTTTGTGAACCTTCCAAACCATGGTCTCGGAGACTGTTTCAACCCATACAATGACTTCTTTAAACTGCACACATTTCGACTATGCATTTCTAGTATCATGCATCCTGGTGGGAGTTCCATGTAAACTTCTTTAGACAACTCGCCATGTAGAAAGGCATTCTTCACATCAAACTGTTGTAATGGCCAACCCAAGTTCGCAGCAAGAGACAATAAGACTTGTACTATATTGATTTTAGCTACAGGTGCAAATGTCTCTATATAATCGATCCCATAGGTTTGGGTGTATCTATTTGCCACTAGTCTCGCCTTAAAGCATTCAATTGCACCATCTGCTTTGTACTTCACAGTGTAAACCCACCAACATCTGACTGGTTTCTTCCTTGGTGAACGGTCAACAAATTCCCAGGTTTTATTCTCCTACAAGGATTTCAACTCCTCATTCATAGCGGCTTTCCACCTTGGGTCAACTAAGGCTTCCTGCAAATTGTTGGGAATAGATACAATAGATAACTAATTTACAAATGGCTGATTTGATTCTGACAAACGATGGTTAGACACATAATGACTCATGGAGTATTTAACGTTACTGGAAAGCTCAGGTTCATATGTGGGTTTAGGAATACCTCTGGTGTGACGTTGTGGTAGTTGTCTTCTAAATGGTTCAGGGGCATCCTCAGCAAGCGACAGGTTTGGTGTATCATCTGCCTGTGGTGTGAGAGACTCGGACAGAGATGGAGGCACAACTTCAGTTTCTGGGTGTTCATCACTACTTGGATCCAAATCAAACCACCCACATCCAATTCACCCACTTCTTGATTTAGCACATCATAGAGTTCCCCTACTTCTAGGATGTGAACAACCACATCTTCAGAGATGTGATCATCATAGTCTAGAGTCTGAATTTCCTTCTAGTACTCCCCTTGAAGTTCAGGCTCAGCGGAAAAATACATCGAGTCTTCATGAAAAGTTACATCTAATGTAATAAACATTCATTGGGTTGGAGGATGATAACATCAATACCCCTTTTGATAAGCAACATATCCAAGAAAGACACATCGTAGCGCTCAAGGAGACAACTTGTTGCGTTGATGCTTATGGAGGTGTACAAAAGCTACACAACCAAAGATGTGAGGAGATAAATTTGGGATGACTGGAGCAACAATCGCTTCAGCAAGAGCCTGAGATGGTGTCTGGAAATTAATAGTGCTGGAGGGTACCCGGTTGATCAAATATGCTGCAGAGGTAAGTGCTTCTCCCCAATATGATAACGACATATGAGCTTCTATCAATGAATCATGAACAACCTCCAACAAGTGGCGGTTTTTTCTCTCAGGCACCCCATTTTGCTGAGGTGTATTGGGACAAGTAGTTTGATGAATAGTTCTGTGTGCTTCCAAATACTGTTGAAGTTCAGAACTCAAATATTCTCCTCCATTGTCACTGCGGAGAACCTGAACCTGTGCATTGTACTGAGTATGAACCATTTTATAAAAAATTTGAAATAACACATTCACTTCACTTTTAGACTTCATCAAGCACACCCAAGTCATCCTGGTACAATAGTCAATAAAAGTAACAAACCAACGTGATACACCAAAGGTAGTGACTTTGGACAGACCCCAAACATCAGAATGTATGACCATAAAAGGAACTGGACTTTTATTCAAATTTAATGGAAACAAAGCACGATGGATTTTTGCAAGTTCATAAACATCACAGCGGAAACTAGAAACATCAAATTTTACAAATAAACTAGGAAATAATTTCTTCAGGTAACCAAAGGAGGCATGCCCCAAACGTCGATGCCATAACCAGATTACAGATTTCTTCTTCTCCTCCTCAGAGACATCCACTGTTAAAGCTTGACGTAACTTGTCCGAACTCTTTGACATTAAGTCCAAGTAATACAACTTTCCTCACCTAACACCACAACGAATCGTTTGCCTCGTTTAGATGTCCTTAAACACACAAAAATCAGGCCAAAAAATTACAATACAAAGTAAGGTAGTGGTGATTTGGGAAACTGACAACAGATTATAATCCAAAGACAGAACAACTAAAACAAAATCTAGATTTAAAGTATCAGTGAGCGGTAAATACCCTTCTCCAATAATTGGGGCTGAAGAGCCATTGGCAGTGGAAACAAATTTTTGTACGGATGGTTTAAGAGGTGAGACTTGTCTAGAATCAAACGTCATATGATCCGTAGCACCGGAATCAATTATCCATGCACTATTAGAAACAAGTGTAGAAATATTTAAAACCTTATCACCATTACCTGCCGCTACTGCTAATGCCGAGATCTGACCAACAACAACATCCATTGTTTTTGTTTCGACAACTACAGCACTGGAGGTCCTCTTGGAATTCTTCTTCCGTGAATCGCGGCTATGATCCCACCATTCCGGATAACCCACAAGTTCAAAGCAGTGGCTCTTGGTATGACCAGTTTGATTGCAACGAGTGCATTTGTAGGTGGATTTATCGGCACCATCAGTGTTCTTAGGCTGGCTTTGGGAAGATCGGTTCTGATTAGACCGATTTCGAGTCACCATGGCTAAAGCTTCATATTTTTCTGGTTCTCCATTCATCATTGCGAGTCGAACAGATTCATGACAGACCAAAGCATAACATGCTTCCAATTCGGGGATAGGATCTTTTCTCAAAATTTCACCACGGATTTGTTCAAATTCACCATCTAATCCAGCAAGAAAAATATGCACCCTTTGTCGCTGAACTGATTTTCGGTAAGATTCAACATCATTCTCACTTTCCATAATCACCTTATCACAATGATCCAACTCAGAAAAGATCTCGGTTAATTCTCCATAATACACCGAGAGTGTTCTGCCATTCTGTTTCGTAGAGAAGGCCCTCTGATTCAAGACAAACGCCTACAATTCATCCGCTCCATCATAAAAATATTTTGAAAGAGCTTTCCAAATATCTCGAGGGGTGGGTAAGCGAATATATCGCTTCATGATTTCTGGGGACATAGACATCAACAACCATCTCTTGACCTTTTGATTGTCTGCATACCACTTCTCATATCCATCATCCTTCTTCGTAGGTGACAATGAATTACCACAAATGAAAGAGAGTTTCTCCTTCTCAGCAATATGCATCTCCATGATTTGAGACCACAAATCATAGTTTGTTTCATCGAGTACAATCCCTGCATTGAACGACAAACCTTTAGATTGAATAATAATGGGAGCAGATTTGGTCCCAGATGTTTTATAATCTGAGTCGGCCATGGTTCAATGGAGAGTACTACAGATTTAAGCTTCTTGGCTCCGATACCAAGTTCAAAATAGAGTTCAAGAGAAAAATAATTCTATTTTATTACAGTGAATTGTACAGGTACATATACATCAATGGATCAATTTCCAGATCCTACAATCGAGCTGCGGATCCTACAGTCATGCTGCAGATCCTATAATCAAGCTGTAGATCCTAAAATAGGATAGGAAACAACCATCTACAGGATGAGAAAGAATCATAAAGAGAATAGGAAAGAATGGGTAAGAATAGGAAATAATCAGTTCATATCGCAACAATTATGGGACTCATAAGTTTAATTGGTTTCAAACTTTTGTTATTGTGAAATCGTTAACCTTTCATACAAATCAAAGGAAACTCTGCCCGTGTGGGCTGGAGCATGGGACTTATTTTGAGACCAACCAGCAGGAGGGAAAGATTATAGGGATCCATGGGTTTGGGAGTGTAGGCTTTGTGGACTCGATCGGAGTGTATATGATGAAGTCATGAAGTTATAAACATGGAAGAGGTTTCCCTGACGAATACTGCTCGTTGTCGTAACGTTCAGGAGTAATGATCTTCAACAAATTTTGATTTGGGTTCTGTAGATCTTAGGCTCTTTTTAGATGTTTAAGTAGCCCACGTTTTTAAGACTTTTCAAACGAAGGCGTGGTAGTTGGTCTCTATCTTATAATTTTGGGAGTTTGCTTTTAAGGCTTAAATTTGGAGACTCTAAGGCAAAGATATATGACTAATTCATAAAGGCAAGATTCATAGAGTAAGGCCGCTCTCTAACCAGAAAAACAATGCTTATCAATTTTCAATAAATTCCATTTTGAATATAATTTTTTTATAACTTTAATTTATATAATATTTTACTAACTCTTTATTTATTGTTTTCTAAATTATATATGACTAAATTACTTATATTTTATAAATCATATATAAATCTACAAGTTACTTGTGTTAAAATCTTTTAACATAGCCAGTAGATATATATCATAAATAATTCTATACAGGTCTCTATGAAGCATTTCAATTAAAAGCTTTATACCAAAGGCAATTGCGTAGAACATATAAATAAATAAGTTTCAAAGTTTTTGGAATAAAGATAGCAGGGAAATGACATAGTTGACAATACATTACTTGGATAAGACAGTCTTCCATATGTTTCGCTCGAAACCTTCATATAACGGAACGGATTTTTAACTGAACCAGTCCAACAACTTTTTTTAGCAAGTCTGCCGGTTGTTAAGGTTTGCCGTTGACGAGTATGGTGAAAAATATGCGAAGAAATCTCTACGCTGTCACCTCACGAGAAAATTGTTTAGTAATGTTTGAGATTTTTCTCAATTGTTTGAAAGGTGTGCAACTTCTCAATTGACTGAAGTTCACTGCCTTATCACACATTCACATTTCAAACTTCTGTTTGAAAAAACCGTCATTCAAACGACTGATTTCAATTTTACGTCAATAGCACCCGTACTCTACGTTGATATATTCTGAGGATCGCTGTACATTTACGCCTGAAGCTTATACCGAGACCTGGTTTTCACTAAACATAAAAATCTGTATAAATATGAGCAGCTTATGTCAAATTACTCAAACACCATCCAGCAATCAGCAGGGAGCACTCATTTGATTCATAGAAGAATACTGTAATTCAATGGCAATGGCATTGACGATGTTAGGTACTGCAATACCTGCATTAATTCTGCTTATCCTGTTGCAGGAGTTAACTGTCAATGTAGCAGGATGGACTGCTGCTCATGCTACCTTTTATGGTGGAAGCGATGCATCTCAAACGATGGGTGAGTGATCAGACATTACATGATTATAAACTCAACGCCATGTTCCATCACCATCATACCTTCTCCTATATTATGTTCTTTCAGTAATAATTGTTATCATTGAATAGATGGTTGTGATTCATTAGAAGCTGATCATCATGTTCATTGTTTGTGCTTGCATTGCATGCAGGGGGTGCATGTGGTTATGGGAATTTGTATAGCACTGGATATGGCACCAGCACTGCTGCCCTCAGCACGGCTTTGTTTAACGATGGACAGATTTGTGGAGCATGCTTTCAGATTAAGTGTGATGCCGCCAAAGTTCCTCAATGGTGTCTTCCAGGAAACAGATCGATTGTTATCACCGCCACCAATTTCTGTCCACCGAATAACGCCATGCCCAATGACAATGGAGGGTGGTGCAATTTACCGCTCCAGCATTTTGACATGTCACAACCTGCCTTCTTGCAGATTGCTCAATACAAGGCTGGCATTGTGCCTGTTCATTACAGAAGGTATATAATTACCCAAATGCATACAGTTTTGATTTTGAAATTTCCATGGTGTGTTATTCAATTTGATCATATATATTGAATTGGGTGGTCTTAATGGAATTGATACAGGGTTCCGTGCAAGAAGAAACGAGGAATACGGTTCACAATAAATGGGCATGACTACTTCTGGATGGTGTTAATTGATCACATGTTGATAAACTATTATTAATTCTAGTAAATGAGTAAATTGTGGGACATTCACAAAACCTACAAAGCTCTAAGGAGGAGTTGATTACATCCATGGAGGATAAATGGATACAAGAGGGAGCCTGTCCAACTTACTAACAAATGGGTGTAGGCCATAATGAGTGAAGTATTGACAAATGTGTGGAGTTTGTTTCTTTGAAGAATATATATGGATAGGGGCTTATTCCATGCATATGATTGGGGGCATGTAGTAAGGGTGTGGAATCCTTACTCCACAAATAATTATTTTCCAGTGGATGGCATAGACTTTTGTCAGTCGATGGAAAAATAGATTTGGAGTATATTTTGCATCTAAAATTTGTTATGGGCCCACACAGCTCGAGCGTATGAGGGAAAGACGTTTTTTCTTAGTATGGTTGAGAGGAATCCAATTTGTCTCTTTCTTATAGGTTTGGTAGTTTGTTTTTAAAAATTAAATTTGGAGACTATTGAATGCATGTGGCATTGTAAATCTTAACTTTTGTAAGCTTGTTTTGAATGTAAAATTTGGAGACTTTTGAACAATCTTGGAATGCCTGGTAATTTCAAGCAATTTGTCTCTATAATAGAATTCAAGTTATAATTGTTCTTCACTATTGGTAAGCTACTTATCTCTTCTGTAATTACAGGACATTGGAATTTAATGTATACTTGTTCATCCTTATTGGTAAGCTACTTATCTTCTATAATTACTGGACACTGGTTTTCATAGGGAAGTGATTTTTTTTTAGTTTTTTTTTCTATTAAAATCATTTTAATTAGTCCAATAGGCATTTTCCTCCTAAATCAGTTTTAAAAAAACTGTACAATTTTTGTCGTCAAACGAATTGTTTTAAAGAGAATCCTCTTGAAAACTGTACAATGAGAATCCTCTTGAAAACTGTACAATTTTAGTTGAGAATCAGATTTGACCACATGTTGCATGCAATTGCTCATTTACCACTCAAAATCAGAGAACAGTAACTACATGTTGCATGCAATTGCTCATTTACCACTCAAAATTAGAGAACGGTACTTCTTTCTTGGTGATAGCTCTTTTGCGGGCTCTTCCTTTACCCACTCTTTCTTTCTCACCAATGCTTCCCCACCTTGCTCTGATACCACTGACACATGGTCCTTTTCCCATTTTAGCATCTCAGCCCCTTTATGGGACATTAGGACTTCGAATTTATTATGTGTGATTGTTTTAGGGTTAAGTTTTTTTAGACCTGCAGGTAATTTGTTTTGTTAATAGAGTTTTGGTTTTCACTTTACCCACTCCTTTCTCACCAATGCTTCCGTGCCTTGCTCTAATACCACTGACAGGGTCCTTTTCCCATTTTAGCATTTCAGCCCCTTTATGGGACATTAGGGCTTCGAATTTATTATGTGTGATTGCTTTAGGGTTAAATTTTTTTAGATCTGCCAGTAATTTGTTTTGTTAATAGAGTTTTGGTTTTCACTTGTCAGGTTTCAAGTTAAATTCCTGTTGTAGTGGTTCAGTGTTATGTTGTTGGAGTTAGCGGTTCTATCTTGGACCTCTTTGCTACTCATAGAACCAGGCAAGCATTCACCTACCACAAAAGAGAAAAGAGTCCCAGAGGTTCTTCATTCCATTTTCTGAAAATGGTCAAGAGATTATGTGAAAGGAGGGAGATGGCCTCCCAAGAATAAGATTTATGGGGTAAGGGATTTTTCAAATTGAGTTGATTAGTGCTCTACCTTCTGTTTTACATCCCATCTTGGCTGATCTCTAAGATTTCCTCCCTAGTGGTAAAGTCAACCAACCATAAGCATTATATGCATCAGGATTATCTACTGCTTTCTAGGTCATTGGTCCAGGTCCAGAATTCAAGCAACATGATTCCAAACCTCACTAATTTAACACACATGGATCAATGATTTACTTGCTGGGATTTCTTCCATTACCAACACCATTACTCAATGCTCAATTCACCACATGGATCAGTTATATCGCTCAACGCAGAGCAATAGGCCTTGTGTATGGTGTGTGTATGCTGTTGATTTTGCATTAGGCTCTAATCTCTCCATCGGGGAAAAAAGTGGAAAACAAGCTTCCAAGCTTACTGTTGGCTGGAAAGAGAAGGGTATATGAAGTTGGCATATGAAGTGACATTGGGGAAGATGATCTTACATGGTATGCACCTTCATGCGAGTGATATATACCTGTAATACATACATTACATATAAAATAAGAATTGAACCCTATACAACAAAATCAGGGAAGGGTCGTGCCCCCATAAACCCTCAACCTTGTGCGCCCTTCGACATACAGTAAGCCATGAAATTAGAAAAATAGTTGGCTATGGAAATACCTTGGTGCCACTACAAAATTGGTTCTTCTCTTGAGCTTTAGGCACCCACTTACTAAAACTGCTCCAAGAATACCAATGTTCGCCCCCGCTTAGTGCTCCCTCTCCCCCTCCTAATGCACATGTTGCTCAACCTCCACCACCACCAAATGCTCATGTTGTTGGACCTCCACCACCCAGTGCCCCAGGTGCACCCAGTGCTCCACCTCGTCCATCAGGTGCACCAACTGGTGCCTCTAGTTAATATATCTTTTTAATAGTTAGCCCTAACCCCAAAGGCGGATTACTCCATTAAAAAAATTATTGAATTTTTATGTTTCTTGATAGAGCTTGTACCTGCATATCTATGAATTTTAAGCATTTGCAGTTGGGCCATTGTCTGCCCAAGAGACTTTTCATATGTTAAAGTTCAATTCACTCATGGTCTTTCACTAGGTAAAAAGTTTTATTGTGGTTAGTTCTATGGCATGGTTATATACCGAGTGTCAAAGAAGTGGAGTTACCCTGATTATGCACATACCATTGTTTATTTGATCTGCAACAAAAATATAAATGTTATATTTGATGAGTAGTATCATATGCACTATAAAATATGATAGATTGGCTTTTAAATGAAAATGTATATATGGAAGGCATTATGAATGGAAAGTTATAAAATGCACAATATTAGCACACTATTACATTGTTAAGACACTGTATATTCATTAAATTTTAAAGGAGTGTCATATCAGATGATTCATGAATATAGAGGAATTGATATGTGGAAAAGACACGGATTTACCACATTATCTCTTGTTCCAATCAATCTTGCAACCATATATGGCATTGTTGTTTATTAGGCTCTACTCGCTTTTTACTCAGCAAATGACGAGCCATGTTTAATGCCGGTGATACAAGGAATATTTTGACAATGGAAGCTATGGATTGAGTGGATCATGTTGTTGAATTTAGAGATGAACGTTTTGTGGCCATGTAAAGAGAAGTGGGTGGAGTAGCAGATGTAGCATCATGTTTATAGAATAATATCTTAGTTGTTTTTGTAGATTGAATATACTCTTACCACTTTCTCTTCAACTTTTATATCTATGTCATAATTAAGAAAGATATGACATAATACCATCAACTTCCTCAACAACCAAATAAAAATGGTGAGAGAAGATCTTGTTATATACACAATATGAATTTTATTACTATGGCTATATAATATGTTCAAATGATATCTGCAATATATAGACATGAGAAAACTATTTAAACTTGTACGTACCTACCTTAAGGTCGTGGCAAGTGGGATTTTACTAGCCAATAGTATGAAAATCCCACCAACCCATACTTGCAAAGTTTGAAACATCTCAAATGTACCTGCTAAGTGTTGGGGTAAATCCTACAGTCCTATAGCTCCTCATGCTGGCTAAGGGACTGACTGGATAATATTGATTAAGGGTTTGAAAAATTATGTTATTGAACAATTTCTTTGAAATTGAGAGAAAACAAAATAAGGATACTTCAATCTAATTTTTTGATGGGATATTAAAGCTGGCATTAAAGAGAATGAGCTTTTAGAATAGTCAGCCCATGATCTTATCCTAGGGATTCAATAAATCTAATTATTTGGATGCAAGATTGTGAAGGTTTTTTTGTCGACGCAATTTTATATATTAAATTTTATACAATAAAATATAAAAAAGTCATCAAAGCAAGAAGTTGTTCCATTTTTTAGAATAAGTGCAAAAAGAAAAATTACTCGGTATATGGTATTTACTTGGAATTTATTGAAGGTCATTTAACCTCTCATGATTGTTTTGTGCTCTTTTGAGCCAGGTGCTGGAGCATGTACTCCTTTTACTTACTGCACCCCATTTTGATTTGTTATGGAGCGGGCTCTTTTAGACTGTTGTTTTGCTCTCATTTGTTCACGGTAGATATGGTTTGAGTGGCAGCTTATACTGATGGGATACTGTATTGTCGGTGACATACTTGTCCCCCTTGCAGACTTGATGTGATGTGGCTCCTTCATGATGTGACTGATATGTTTCTTTATGATCCACCTACATGATTGTAACCTAGTCATTGGGATGGCACATTAGATGCCCTTTGATTCATTAATGAATATCAAGGATAGGCTTTTTTCTTCTGAAAAAAAAAAGTGCAAAAAGAAAAATGAAGTTTAGAAACTTAGAAGCTTAAATGATTGTAATGAGAATCTTAAAATATTATTCTTTAACTTCCATGAGAATGTTTGAGGGCATCCTCTCTTGTCTTTAAAGAATGAAAAAAATGCTTCTTCTAATTAGACTTGCTATAGAGGTGTTCTAGATTTATTAACTTTATTTTAAACTTGTTCTTGCAATTCTTACTTAGCATTAACCATTAAAGACTAAGATAAATGTTTTAGAACACTTTTTTCCAAATAACTATGGCTAGCAGCTGTCCACAAATAAAACAATAGCAACGTCGAAGACATTGCCACTAGCAACTATCCGCAAATAAAGCAATAGCAACATTGGAGACATTGCCACTTCGTGAGTCTTGTTTTATAAAGCTTTAATTATGCTAATACATTGAGTCACAAACTCAAAGAGTAGCTCTTGAAATTTTGTGTTATAGACATATTTTATTTTTTCGAGGATAATTGTAATTAAACTTTTTTCAATATGTGATATTGTGCAAAAACCTATAAACTATTTTAAAAGGAGTTTTGTATTTCTTTTTGGGTTGAATTTTCGTTGAGTTTTTTATAATATCGATCTTATTATTTTTAGTTTCAAATATTTAATTTCGCATATAATGAATGTTGTGCCATAACAACAATGATATAATAGAAGGTCTTCTTAAAATCAAAAAATAATATTTATGATGTAAATGAAGAGGAATTGGCTCTCAATGGTGTTGTAAGTTATAATGATAATGGATAAAACTTTTATAAAATTATAATGAATATATGTTTCTTTCACTTATAGTAAAAAATCAATATAATAATTTAAGAATTATGATATATTTAGACGATAACATGTGATTTCAGAACACTAATCAACGAGATTTATGAGACATGCAATAGCAAAATCATACAATAACAAACAATAATCATTTAGAAATTATTATTGTTAAACATGTTTTTCTAGAATATGTAAATACTAGTCCAAAGAATTACCAAACTGGCATAGATCCATCTAAAAGGAGATCTAACAAGCACCAAGAGGGATCAAATCTCTTAAGCTGTAAACCCTTTTTTAGAGTGGAAATGTTGAGGAAATGTGTAATCCAATGTTTACGGTTTTAATTTATCTAATTTATGTTGTTATATATATGCAATTCTAATATTTTAAATTTAATTTAAGTGGACATGTTATTTTAAAAAAATGATTATTTTTTATAAAGGACATGTGTCAACTCTAGGATGAGCACGAAAGGAGTTACACATCTCTCCCCTACTGGGTTGTAGAATGCACCTCTTCGGTGCAATTGATCTTTCCATGATTTTACTTTCAAATAAATAATAATCAATTTTTATTGTGCCTTTTGTTTTTTGGGAAGATTTTAAAAATTAAAGTAGGCAAATGAAATGATATCCAAAACATGTCAATAGGAATGTTAGGAGATAGTTAAAGTAATAAGAATTATTGAATCATAGGAGGGGCTATCTCAACAACATCATGCATATGCATGAAACATATGTAACATTCATATTTTTATTATTATTATGTGAAATCAAAGAGTTTTCTCACATGAAATGTTGATTTTCAATTGTTTGTTATCGCAGAAAGGAAAAGAAAATGAAACTCATTCAACACATAAGAGAAGACAACAAGGTAGAAATGGATTGATCACAAATTTTGCGAGGTATAATCGTCTTTCTCATACTTAACATTTCATATTTGTTGTGATATTGATATTTTAATTAATTTACAATTGTTCACAGGTGTTTTCTATTAGATGCAAATGTACAAAGAAGAGACATTGACCATTTCATTGACATTTAATTATATGTGTGGATTATGAGTGTATTTTGGAGTATAAATGATTAATTGAACAAAAAGCAAGTAACTATGTTATTTTACTTCCCTAAAGCATGGACTATAGTTTCATTTTCAAGTCAAAGTGCTTTGACTTGGTATTGGTTGAATTTCATGTTATAATTTTTTATAAAACTTTTCAATGTTTATAAATACAATCTTTTTAACTTAAACAAAAATTACTTGTTCAATTATCTCATTTGTCAATAATTATTATTGATGGGACATAAATCCTTAAAATGTGACTTACTTTTAAAACTTAAAAAAAATAATATGGAATTTCTAAGAGTGCCATGTGGCAACTTTGTGCCATTGTTGACTTTGTGATCTAAAAAGATTGTTGTCACTTCCCATATGATGTTTTGGTTTTGATGTAACCGATTCTATATATATATATATATATAGAAGGACAGTACTTCTTAATTGATGTGACAAGTTCTACAAAATTGTTATGTTTTTATGATTTCTCTTTGCTTTCATAATTTATATATTCATACTCTTATTTACTTTTATCCTATTGGTTTGGATAATGATACAAAGAAACCAAATGTTCTTTTAAAGTTTGTGAAAAATAATATTAATCTTTTCTTTTTTTTCAATTTATTTTTCTTATGTATTGAATTGTGATTGACTTATAGACCTTGACAAGACTAATTTTACTTGTTAATTTATCATTGATATTAGACCAGCACAGATCCAAATCCTAGGCTCTATCAAACGCCAAGAGGGATCAAATCTTTAGAGGTGCAAACCTCTTCTTAAGTATTGCACTCAACTATTAACTTTAGTGTGATTCAGACCAAAATGCACATCATTTTATTTAAGGTCCACATTTAAAACCATTTGTAAGGCCCTCCTAAACCATGTACAATAAAACCATGGGTTGTTTCGGTGGCCTTGCACATAGTTTTAAAACCATGTGCACGACCAACATTTTTTTTACCCATAATTCAATTTTTTATTTTTATTTTCAAAGTAGAAACATTACACATATTGTGTTGTTTTTAAATTTTTATTTTTTATTGTTTTGTTAGGTTGAAACATTACAGCATCTCCCCCATATTAGGTTGTTTTTTGCTGACATTTATTTTGAAAGATAATTAAAATTTTTATTTTTTATAGTCGACATCTATGTAACGTTATGTAACGTTACATAACGTTACAAGATCTCCCCCATACTGGGTTGGAAAGCACATCTCGACGTAAATAAAATAAGAAAAATTAAATAAAAATTACTTATATTATGAAAACTATACATAGTTTATCATATATATATATATATATATATGAAGTGACAATACACTCACATATATATAAGAAGTGACAACGCTCTTATATATATATATATACTCGATGCCTTTATTGGGTTAGGCCCCATAATTAAGACCAACGATTTACCTCAGTTACCATCTTAAAAAAATGGAAAAGTATGTGAGGGTTTCCCAAGCGATGTTCCATCTTATATAGAGAGAGAGATTCCCTACCCATTCCAAAAATGTATACAACTTAAATCCATATATTTATATTAAAATAGCACCATTAACATCCTTAATCTTTTCTTATGCAGTATTTCAATTAATTTTCAAAAACAAAATATGCAATATTTATATTTTATATTCTTTCTAAAATGTGAACACAAAAATCCTCTCCCTTTACACTTTTTCATTTTAGTTTAAATATAAAAATATTAATAAACATAATTATAGTTTAATATTTTTAAATTAACCTTATAATTAAAAAATATTAATATCAATTACACTTTAGAGTTTGAATTGTGAAATAGTAAATTATTATATTATTTACTACATTACAACAACAAAGAATACATCAAAGTTTGAATTATGAAATAATAAATTATTATTATTGTTGTTGTTGTTGTTGGTTAAGTGTCCTGTGATTTGTTGGGTGAACCTTTGGTCTGAGAAACCACGATCCAGGGGCATTTAAGCCGTCAAAATCACCCGGTGATCGCACCCGACCTGGCCACACCAACCCTTAGCATGGTTGGATTTAAATGTCGCCTTCCAGGAGCAGCGGGTTTTGATCATGGGCCACCAAGCAAACTAAACCCCTCTCGACCGTTTGCTCTACCGGAATTTGACGTAAATTATTATTATATTATTTACTGCATTATAAGTTAATAAAAAAATATTTCATTTTATTTTAAAATAATTGCACTAAGGAGGCACTTTCTACAACCCAATGAGTGAGATGTGCCCTCACGTGGTACATGTCCTCTCTAAAATAAAATATGTACATATAATGTTGCAGTCTTCATATAATGCTTAGTGCTCAAATATATATAATGGTGCTTATATATTTGTAATTTTGCTTAGCTCGGTAGGCTAGCTCAAGTGGTCAAATGCTATAAGTTATAAGCAAAAGACCTCGAGGTTAAATCTCTGGATGACTATACATTGCTATATAAAAGCCTCATCTAAGCTAAACTATTAAAATATTAAACATAGCACGTAGGTAAGAAAAAAATAAAGATATGTGAAAAACGTACACTATAAAAATTATTGTGGACGACAAAGGTAAACCGCTAAAATCAAATCTAAAGATACATCATTCAGAAATTTCCCGTATTTTTGGCAAATGCTTGATCTTCGATGTGTAAACGTTTTAGTTGAAGCAATCATTCCATAGTCATTGTTCATATGTTTGTTTAACGTCATATTTCCAATGGGCAATGAGATTGAAGCCTCCATTATCCACTTCTCACTTTAAAATAATGCAAACATTTACAATTGGAAGAATCACAAACAAACGTCAATATTTGTGTTGGAAGGTGAGTGATGGACGGGATGTACATATTGGTTCACACCTTATTGTTGGTATTAATGATATCCACTTTTTTTCGACGGATTTAAGAGCTTATCTTTGTGACTATGGGATTACTACTTTTCAGCATGCCAGAAATCCGTTGATCGATGCGGAGGCTTATTGACTATCAGCTGATGACCTCAAGCTGGGGATGAACTCATATATCTCTAGCCTACAACAGGGTGGCATCCGTTTGTCTGATAAGGCCGACTCCCTCCTCTGGTCCTTTTAAAAAAAAATGGAAATGTTACAGCATCCTTGGTCTATGATCAGATCGTTGCTCAGCATTCTACCACCTCACAGGATCAGATTTTACGTGATAAATGGAACCTTAACATCCCTCTGAAGATCAAATGTTTTACTTGGCTCTTATTGATTAACATAATCTTAACCTGGGATAATCTGGTAAACAAAAGCTGGTCGGGTCCGAGCTGTTGTTGGTTATGTCATGCAAAGGAAGAAACTGTCCATCATATGTTTGTGGAGTGCAGCTTTATTATTACATTTTTTAATGTATTAAAAGATATTTATCACTTTACTCTACCAACCTCTTCTGGATCTCTGGTTGAGTACCTCAACTTCTGGCTGAAACATAATCCCTCTCTACCTACTACATTCCTTATTTTGTTTTTTTGTGTGTCTGGATTGCTCGGAACAAAGGCATTTTTGAAGGCTCAAAAATTTATTTGGCCTCACTTGCAAGATCGGTTCATTCTTTCAGAGCTTCCCTATTTCCGGAAAAAGGAAGAAAATCCGGATCATAGGTTGTGCCCCTTCACCGGTCTACCCTGTGGGTTTTTTTGATGGAGCTGCTGCTGAAGACATCGGTGGGGCTGGAATTTATCTTGCAATCAGTAGTAATCACTACTTCCACATCAAGTTGGGCTGCGGAGGGAGTACAAACACTAGGGCAGAGTTATTAGCCATGTGGGCTCTTATGCACTAGGCTTCCTCTTTGGGGCTCTCGACTTTACAAATCCTTGGAGATTCTTCTGTCATCATCAACTGGGCATTGGGAAAGGCATCCATGTCATGTCTTTCTTTAGACTACTGGTGTGCAGCCATTAGGCATACGATGCCACTCTTTCTCAGATTAGACATGCAACATATTTACAGAGAGCACAACCAGTGTGCAGATGGCCTCTCTAAGGAGGCCCTAATTTTGGCCCCTGGCCTTTGTTATATTTCTGAGTTTTACGATGACTCTATCATCGAGTTTGGTAAATTTCAGCTCTTTTAAGCTAGTGCCGGAGCTCAGCTCCCTCTATTTTTGGGGCACTGCTGTTTTTTTTTTCTGATCTGACTATGGATGATATGTATCATGGACCTCCTTGGAGGTGCCCTCTGTTTGCCTTTTGTGCTCTCTGGCAATATGTCAAGATGCCATAGAGTACCTTCTTGGTCTCTCTCTTCCGTGATGAGTACTGATCACAGGTCACTATATCTCTTAGTGCTCTTTGTTGGGTTCGGTAGCACATGTATTGTTGATGTATGTTTTGGCCACACACCGGTATGTAAAATGCTCTTTTATTCTTCATAAATATCAAGGACAGGATTTTTTCTTCTTGAAAAAAAAACAAACACAATTATTTATTTTATTTTGTTTAATTTTCTACCACAAATTTTAGAAAGTTATCCATTTTCTCTGAAATTTAAATTGATTTAAAATTGAGCAAACTTTTCAAACATCTTCTCTACATCATACACTCATCATTAGATCTACGTATTAAAAAAAAGTTCTTAAATATTTAAAAAAAAATTATTTTTTTCAAATTTAAAATAAATATATATAATATTCACTTTATAATATTTCTAATATATTTCAAATCTAAATATTGATATCCCTGTAACAACATCATTTAATAAAAATATCTCATTTACATAGTCAAAGATCGTTAGTAATGAGCATAAAAAAATATGTTTGGAGTTGGATTACTCCAAAGCAAGAACCAAATTACTCTTCTATAACATAATATAATTTATATTTATAATATTCAAAGTAATAATATATTTTCTTTTTACATTTTATTTTAAAATTTTAATTAAATTTTAATTATTATTTATTTATGATTAAAGGTTTAACTTAAAACATGAGTTGTGACTAACATTTTATATAAATTTGGTATCATTTTATTAAAAAAAATTACTTTTAATGTAACTAGTAGAAATCTATCTTCTATCTTAACTTTAGCTCTTGGTACCATTCAGGTACTGCACACCTTTCCTTTAGGTTAGCATTTTAAAATGGTTTACACATGAAGAGATTTGATCCCACTTGACCCTTGGTAGAGCCACAATTAATAAAGATCTATGTAATTTGAGTTTTGGATGATGGATTATTATTGATAGAAAAGGATAATTTGCTTCATTAATATTTGTAATTATGATTTAATTAATTTTTATTTGTAATTTAAGTTTTGAATTTAAATTTGATTTTTGATAATGAGAAATTATATTGGGATATTCTTGAATTTGATATTTTAAAAAATAGTTCATATATTAATAATATTAAATACTGATGTCAAAACAATACAAATAATCTAGCAAACTTACTTATTTTTATTTATATTTTTATTTATATTGCAATTTATATTATTTAGGTTCACCTATTTTATGCGTCATCTTTTTCTTTTTTAGCAATTTGCAATTTCACAGTTTTTTTAAATTTTAAATATTAACATTTAATATGCAATTTCAGAATTTTTAAGATTTAAATTTAAATATTAATGTTTGATATATAGTGGTATGGATATAAAACAATTTATATTGATATAATAATTTTTACTTATTTGTAAAACACTTTAATTAGATTTTATTTTTGTTTTTAAATTAATTTTGAATGTTTATTTATTTATTTTAAATTAGAAGGTTGGGAATAAGCTACATGCGACTCTTCTTTATAATTAATGGATCAACAATAAACTTTTAATTCCACTTATACCTTGTCATGGTGTATAAAAATTGTAGGAAGCAAAGTATGAAGTGGAGTCACCTTGAAATATGTTGAGAGACAACATCAAGCATGGCTTTAGAAGAACATGTATTGTTTATGAAGCACTTACTCTTGTCAATTGGATCTATCCCAAGTGTTGTCCCACCTAGGTTTTATTCCTTTAAGTGACATGTTGAGCTGATAATGACAGTGTTTTTGTTAAATCCTTGTGTCTTGAAGAATCAAGGGCTAACCATGGGTACCATCCTATAAATGAGGAGAAGAACTCGAGGGTTTTTCTCGGGCATTGTTGCCTGTATAAAAAAAAAGAAACGCTAACTCCTATGGTATGTTTTTTTATTTACACAATCAAGTATATTATAATATAAATGTAGATATACTCTTTCCACAGTAATATTTCTATTTTATGCCCCAGATGCAGGTGTCTCAAGGAAGTGCAATGTGGAGGGAGGTGGGACTCAGCATTAATGGTCATCTACCGCAGTTGTCAACACCTCCCATATAACTATGCATACCCCCCCATCATGAAGGAGTTGCATCCTGCACAACACCTGCTCTGTAATTCTGGTCACCTCACACAGACTTCGAATTTAATGGCTCTATCTAAGCATCAAGGAAATTTAATGGCCATCGTCGTTAGCATTGGCTTCCTGGTCACCCTGCTCGATGGCTTTGCACAGATTTTGCTCGAGCAATAGACTATATCTTGTATATTTTTCGGTCGCTCCATTGTCATTTGGACTTCCATATTTGGAGAAATTCAGGGGAAAATGAACACCAGCCATAGAATCCCCCCACAGACAATGTCGCTCAGACTCGGGGCCACTCCTCGCAAAAGCAGCAACTCCAAGGGAGCAAGAAGTAGGGAAATGTTGCATCGTTCCATCTCCACAGGATATGGAGCCCATATTTCCCTCAGCGTGTGCAGGGCGGTGGATGACTAGGAAGCTGAAGCTGTGGCTCGCCAACGCTCCACGCAACCTCTGAGGGAGAGACTCTCCCATTATTGGCGAATGAAGAATGCCCTTTCCTAGATACTCTAGGAACATGACAGCACTCCCTCTCCATCAACCTCCATTGATTACGACAGCTCCATTTTTCAGGAAACTTCCTCGGTCCGATCAATTCTAAACCAGGAGGACCCTACCAAGGGCATGCATCAAAGCCAAGACATCAAGCACATCGGACGCACAGCAGAAGCTTCAACCGATGTGGAGTCAAGGGGGCCGAAAGATGAAGTGTGCATGCTGACATATAGCCAATAGCAACAGATATCGACACCTCTCCCCGCTGCGGAGCTGCACCAGGACCCTGAACCTGCTCTCTCAGGGGATGAAGATGACTACTTCAAGTCATGCCCAATTGTTGAGGAATCATGGTGAAAGTCGTAAGGCATAAGGACTTTCCTTTTTATTTGGTGTTTGTTTAAATTTATGTTAGCTTGTTAGCTTGTTAGATTACCAAACATCTCTATTAAGTTTTGACATTGGAAACTTGGTTTCCCACATCAAGGGCAAGTTCTGGACAGATGTAATAATGTCTAGTCTATGCCCTGGCAAGTTTTGGACATGTGTCACGAAAACTTTGTTTGTACTATTTTTTGTATTTTAATATAATCTCCTGCTACTTACAAAAAAAAATCTATTTTGTGGAAAATCAAGAGGCAAAACAAAATTAAGCTAATTAACAAAGCATTGTAAACAACCCTGAAGTACAATATCCCTTGCAAGTGATGAAGAGCTTATTGAGGCATGCAAGTAGTTTGAGCAATGACAACAATTCAAATGATCAATGATGATCAATATAATTGAATGTCACGAGTATTATATTTTGGAATGTTTGTTTGTTAAAAAAAACATTTTGACTCAATTGGTTTGACAATGGGTTACTAATAATTGTAACAATTATTTATTGACATTCTGATTACCATTGATCTTTATACTACCCCATTTTGTATGACAAAATGTTCTTTATTCATATATAGTGAAATTTGTTTATTATTCTATTATAGTCTCTAATGTTGTAATTGTTATGTTGTTGACTAAATATCTGAATTATTTAAACTATTACAATAAACAAATGTGTAATCAATTGATATATTTGTTTAAGCACTATGATGCATTAGTGCAATGATTATGTGCAAATGCATTACTTAAAATATAAAAATCAATATTATCATACGAATATTTGATTTTATAACGAGTCATTGAAACTTTGTTTAAAAAATTAAGAAGGTATATTTGCATACCTGCAAAAATATTAAATAACACATGGGGAAACTCAATGTTGAAACATATCAATGCATTGTATTCATTTGTACAAAATAAAACATACTTATGCATTGATGTGCTTTGATGTTATTTCTATGTAAATTAGTTATAATATCAATTATTAATATACAAAAAGGGCTAGGGATGGTGAGTGTGTGAGGGGGGGAGAGGGGGGATCATCCTTGATCTCGATGGAGAATAAGAATTATATTTGGAATGGGGTCTAGGAATGGATACAAACAACCAAGCAGAAGCAGTAGCTCTGTAGTAAGGTCTCCTTCAAGCTCATTCCCTCTGGTTCCATTCACTCATTCCAATAGGGGACTTTGCACTTCTAATCAAAATGACTTGTAGCTCCTCACCTCCTAAAGACAACATCCTTGTTTGTTGGATGGATCAAATCAAACAAGAAATAAGCCAATTCTCAAGCATTCTATTCTTTCATGTTTTGTGAACTCATACAATCTCACTCTATTTAGTTCCATTTACTCATTCCAATAGGGGACTCTGCACTTCTAATCAAAATGACTCGTAGCTCCTCACCTCCTAAAGACATCATCCTTGCTTGTTGGATGGATCAAATCAAACAAGAAATAAGCCAATTCTCAAGCATTCAATTCTTTCATGTTTTGTGAACTCATAACAAAGTAATAGACCTCCAAGCAAACATGGTTTCAAAGCTAAGGGAGGCAGTTTTATAAAAAAAAATGGGGTCCAATTAACACAATTTATCCCATAATGTTTTGCAACCGCTTGCAAGATTTGAACATGCGATAGCATAATTATATCATCCTAACATTTAGGACCGGTAGGATCATTCACACAGATATTGCAAGCTTTCACTTATAGGAAGTTAATTTCAACTAGGTATATGAAATAAATCCCCCAACTCTCATCTAAGATATGAGATTATGGTATATCAAGTAGCATGCAACTATGGTTCATTGATTTGGTTTCAGCATGGAAGTTATAGATTGCCTCCAAGATACTAATCTCAAAGTGGAAGCTATAGGTTGTTTCCTCATCATCAAGTTCTTAGTTTAGACCCTGGGTTAGTTTATTTTCTCCCAATCCCTTTTCATTTTTTGCATTTGTGATTCCTCTATTTCATGTTTCTTTGGATTATTGGTCTCGCCCCACTCCGATTAAATCCTCTCTCTTTCTGGGTAGTTGGATTCTTGGATCAAGTCCCTCTGGGTTCTTGTCCTCTTCATTGTTTGGGAAATTAATATGAGTTTAATCTTATTTTGAGCCTTATTGCGTCTCACCCTTTTTAATCCCGTCTATGTTTGTCTCACTTCCAATTAATTCTAAGTTTATTTATGTTAAGTCTTGTGGTGTTGGTCTCGTCTTCAAATCTTTTGTGCATAATCTTGAATCACAGAAGTATCGACTGTCCCAATTACAACACCATTATTCATAGAGATATTCATGAGATAAATATAATTCTCAAGTACAAGAGTTGATAAATCGCAACAACACCTCAATATTTCCTATTACAACTGGACTTCACAACATGGGAAATCAATCATCCATTCATCATGCATCTACGATGGAATTTTTAGCATCTCTTCGACAACAACTTGAAGTCCTTGAAGCTAAGGTTTTCCTACTTCGAAATATTATATGTAACTTAAAGAAATACCTTGCAATCGAAAGCCTCCAATTCCCATCCCTCAAAGGAAGAAATCCAAATTCACATAAGTGAGGAAGAAATAGTCCACCAAGATCAAGACAGCGTGGACATTGACACCTCTCTCAATCATGCAGATTCCACCAGCAAGCAAGTTAATTCCAATCCTATATAGTTATGTTTTGCAAATGCATTTTGTTTCCAAGCATCTTTTGTTGGATATATACTAGTAGATATTATAAAATATCCTCTATGAAGGATGATAGTATTATTCCTATCAAAATTTTGAAACTGTTGTTGGGAGCTCTTCTCCAAACTTCTCTTCCTACTTTGTATTTTCACACCGACCAATCTAGCTACAGTTTTTTATTAATGCAATATATAACAATTCTTGTGTTTTTTCTTTGGAAGAAAAAAATATTTCATTCAAAGTGAATAAACATGAATTGTCTATAGGATACTTACAAAAACAAATTCAAAAAACTGTACATGTTTTCCAAGGCTTGGGCTTAGTTACATAAAGTACTATTTGGAAAACATATTCCTAAAATCAAACATACTGCTCGAAATAAGTTAGGACAACACTATTGTATCTCTGACATTTCCATTCCTTATTTCCTGTATCTCAAGAACTTTAGGTTCAACCGACAATAGTAAGTTTTGAGAGCACGCCAGCTTCTGAGTTCAATTCTCGATATACATGGGCAAAGGACACGAACTCGAAAACCTGAAGAGAAGATTGAATTGGAGAGAGAATATTTTTCAAATGGGGAGTAGCGATCTGTATTTTCTTTGTCGCCCAATCTATTTCCATTTTTTAGTCTCCAAATAGTTATATCCGAGCAATATTCTTAGACTTGGTGACTTTTAAAACTGCCCATAGGGCTGCCAACTCTACTTCATTGTTGAAACAATGTCCTAGAGCATATATGATATTGTATTTGAATGCATATGAAATGAAGAGGATTTCCCCCGAACTACCTAAATGAGGGTTCCCCTAACTTGCACTATCAAAATAGGCCCAAGAGACTCCCTTATCAATTTGAGGGGGCACTAAGATTCTTGGTTTGATAGACTTGGGATCAGAATTATATTCTTGAGTCCACTGCAAAATGAGTGCAATCGTTACTTAAAGAGGAATCCAATGATTTGAAATATTGTTGAATTTCGATCCTTCCAGATTCCATACATGAAAGAGGGAGAATAAGCAGCATAACTACCTATCACAGGGTCCTGCCACCATTTCTGGATTCATTGTTCCAGTGTGGAGTTGATGCGTTCATAGATTGAATAGATTTTTTCTACAAATACATTCTAGGCTTCATCTGCATATGGAAAAGATAAGAAAAAGGTGAGAAACGGTCGCAAATTCGGATTTACACATACAATATAAATTCAGACCTTTCCATCCTCGCTTCTAAAGGTTGTCCTAGGTCAGAAGTTAGTTCCAAAGGGCCAACCATAGGGTGATCTTTGACTTTAATGGGCCCAAATTCTTCCATACAATGTGCCACCACAATGGCTTATCCCCGTAGAAATATTCATTGATATAGGCCTCATATCTAGTTTTCGCGGAGTAATCACCTGAGGATGCGTTCTTGGTCCATACTAGACTATATGGGGTATCAGGGTCCAGATGAACAAAACTCAAAACCAATTTATTTACAAATCTTAACCATTTTGTTGTTTCTTTTCCCCAAATCCCAAGGGATTGTGGGGACTTCCAACCTATTCTCCCCAATTCTTGAGGGACTTGCGCCTGGGCATCTATCAATACTTCGATCCTTTAGTTCTTCAAATTAGTAACCATGACCTCAGAAAGTTTATAATCATTCCCATCCCTGGCCCATGGATCCTTTCCAACACAAACTTTGTTTCCATCACCGATCTTCCATGTTGTCCAATGACATACCAATGGGAAATCCAGGACTAGGGCCTTCCATTCGATTGATCCATTTTTATGAGTTTTGACAGGATTTTTAAACCATACTACAATGGAAGAACCATAATGGTATTTTGAGTTCATCCCCTCCCTCCATGGAGAAGAGGGGTTTTGGGCTAGTCTCCAGACCAATCTTGCTACTAAAGATTTGTAAAATATATTGGGTTCTTTGTTATAGCTGATTTTACCACACATGGTTGATCACATATTTATGGCCTCCCCTGTCCCTCTGCAGACTCTTTAGACCCCATGGACTTGTATTATCGTTTGATGTTCCAAGCTCATCCCTTAAAAACCCATGTTTATTGTTCTACGCAACTTTTAACCTCATACTCGCATGTACACATGACTTTTGACCTCAAACCCACGTACATCAGGATGTGTGCATAAAGCCAAATATTTTTGAATTTTTCCTCATATGAGTCCGAACCACTTGACTCTTGGCCTTCCAAATTCCTTGAGAACGCTCAAATTCGACCCTCCATTGCTCTTTTGGAGTGCTATATAAGGAACCCCTTGGATACATTAAAGGAGGGGAATTGAAGAGCAAAGAAACTATAGCTCATTGTTGCCTTAGTTTGCTTATACTTGAGTCTGTATCCCTTTGTCCCTTTGGAGCACTTTGTTTTCTTCCCAAGCTTGCCTTTGTCTTGTGAGCTTGTCATCGAGAGATGGAGGATTGCGGTGGTGGAGGCCCAGGTGGAGGATTCGGTTTCTCTGGTTCATAGACGTGCCGATAGAGGTTGTAACTTTTGTAATCTCTGATTTTATTAATAGAAATATCTTTTCCTATCCAATTAGTGTGCAATTGAATGAATATTGAATCCATGGATATGTTTAATTGCTTATACATTGATGAATATATATGCTAGAGTAGGTCTAACACATCATTATATAGCGTGCTTTTCTTGTTTGTTGTTGTTGAGAGTGAATTGCTAAAGCAAGCGTGAATTGGAAAAGCTCAATGGGGATCTACTTCAACCATCTGAAACAAGGTACGATTCGATATCCCTTAGTGTTAGATGTTTGGTTTCTCTTGCATATTGGGAAAGATGGATTTCTGGTGTCTAGTTGTCTGTTGTGGTACATCCCAATCCATAGGAAGTTTCTCTCCTTAACATTCTTTACACCTCATCCCCCTAGATCCTTAGGATTTTCTAGGGTAGCCCATTTGGTCAAGGGGATTCCTTTCATCTTCTTACTAGTTGTCCAAAGAAATGAGAAGATTTTTTTTGTGGTTTATTCAAGATTCCTTCGAAAATATAAGTCATTGAGGCCCAATAGACTAGGATACTGTACCAAACCACATTAAGAAGGACCAAGCGACCTCCTCTAGAAAGAAATCAGTTTTCCCAAAAGGATAATTTGTCTGCGACCTTCTTATATAACCAAAACCAATCATTAAAGGAATAAGAGTTTTGTTTCAGGAAAAAAACCAAGATATTTGAACCCTTCAGAAAGCAGCTTAAAATGGAACCGAACCACATCCTTTATGTGTGTTATCTCGGCTTTAGAAATTGATTATAGGAGAGACTAGATTTTTCAATGTTTATTTGCATTCCAGTAGCCCTTCTATACAAGTCAATATCGAGTAAATGGATTGGATATTTTCGAGGGAACCTTCACTAAGAATTAGCACATCATCCACAAATAAAAATGGGAAATATCTTCTATATCTGAGACCTGAACTCCTTTCAAAGTTCCTAACGCTCTTGCATTGTGAACCAATCTTCTAACGACTTCAACCACTAGCAAAAGAAGGAAAGGGGACAATGGGAATCCTTTCCCTAATCCTTGGGAAGACTGAAAAAAGGAAGAGGAGACCCATTGATTAGCACTGCAAAGGATCAAGATTGAACATTGTTGTTTGTACAACATCGGGAGTCATTCTTTGGAATTGTGTTGTATCAAGTCAAGACTTGTGTAGACCTATTTATATCCTCATGTGTTGAGGTGGGATGCTAGTACTATGATCTTGTGTTGTATCAAGATTGAAGTCTTGTGTTGTATCAAGACTGGAGACTTATGTTGTATCAAGTCATGATCCTAATGAAGTCATCCAAAAAATGGATATTTGTCAAGGTGGACCTCCATTTGTTGATGCAAGGCAAACTTTACTTGGTAAAGTGGAAATACGAGGTGATGTATTACTAACCATGATCATTTCAGATGCATAAAGCTATTCAGTCTCCTCTAGATATTGATCACCTCTAGAGTGAATTAATTTAGTGTATGACTATATGGTCTAGATTAATATGATATGATTATCAGTATGTGTGACAATTCTTTTGAGTATGATATGATAAGATGGATAAATAATAAATACACATGTGTACCATGCAGTAAATGAGAAATGATAAATCTCTAAGCATGTATAGAGAGACAAAGAATTTGAATTGCCCATGTATGCCTCTAGTGAATTTGAATTGATAAAGCTTTAGGTAAAGCCTCAATTGTAATAAAGAATGCATCAGTTAAATAAAGAATCTTTGTGTGATCCATGCAAAGACAAAAATAGTAAATAAAGTGATTTGCATGGATGACACTAGGAGTGAAGCACTAGTGACACTAAGAGTGAATAATTAATGACACTAAAGTTAGTTTGTTAACTAAGTGATTAGCATTCAGTTAAATATTGAGTTCAGTTCAAAGTCAGATAACATTCTATTAAAACTATTCTTAGAAGGTATGATGAACATCTTGTGCATGGAGAAGAATCCAAAGCTCTGACTTGATACTAGTGTTGGTAGGGAACTAATGGTTGCATAGAGAGGGTTTGATGCTCCCAGTGAATGTTACTCTAAGTCTATTTGCAGCTTATGATGCTCCTAGGAGAATTCATGTTATTCTATTCACTATCCCTTGCATGGGAGGTTGTTTTGACTTGTTATTAAAGTGTTGGGAACTTGGCCAATTCTTTACATAGTTTTAGTGGATCTCTCTTCTCTACAACTTAGGTGATATATCTTATTAGGAAATATATTAATGTGTTGTAAACCATTCTCTGCAAATCTATCTATCATACGCAAATATTTGTTGGGTTTTTCATCCTCTGTATTTGGAGGGTTTTCCTAGGGTACATTTTGTCTCATATGGTTGAATGATTTATGTGCTGATTTACTTATGAGATTCATATGTGCAGTGATTGATTGATAAAAAAATTAAATTTCATAGTTCTTCATTGTTGCTAAAAATATTAACAAACACAACCCTTAATCCAACTGACCACTTCAATAGAGATCCCAATCTAAATCAACAACAAGCGAAGAAAGGTCTAGCTTACATGATCGTAAGCTTTGGAGATATCTAACTTTAGAGTAAAGGCACAGAGCTTGTTTCTTATAATAGAGCGGATTGCTTCTTGTGCCAAGGAGATTGCTTGAGAATTTGGGATATGATCTTGACAATCAATTTGTAAATCACATTGCAATAAGAGATGGGCCTAAAATCATCAAAGGAAGTGGACTTCTGCTTCATCGGGATCAAGGAAAAAAAGTTTGAATTGATTGAACCCAACACTTTTCTAGAACGTTGGGATTCTCGAACTACGTTCAACAAGTCCAATTTGATCAGCTCATAAAATACAAAAAAATCAATCGTAAAACCATTTGGGCCTAGACTATTGCCCCTCTAAAAGGAGAGAAGAATATGGTATAGTTTTGTTGAGGCCTGGAAAATCCTAGGTTTGAACAGTAGGGATTCTCTCCAATAAACATTCCCAATTAGCTCGTTATTGTTTGGTATGGGGAATCTGTTCGGTTTGCGGTTCAGCTACCATAGGTCAAGTAACGTTTAAAGCTTATTTTACCGGTTGCGGCCCGATCCACCGTTTAAGTGTATTTTTTTAGTTTTATGTTTATGTATGATATGAAAGTGCCCAATCAAGTGCAATTGATAGAGATAACGAAGAGTTTCACAATGTGATGCGCAGGTTCTTACCTCTCGTCTTACCTCTTTCGCTTCTAAATCATAAATAAATAACAAATTATACTAAAAGAACAACTTATACTAATGTTAACTAATTCTATCTAACCTATCCCTAGGGAGCAATATTGTAATTGATGACGAGTAATGTACTGTAAAACATGCATTTAGAATATTACAGCTAGATGTTCATATTTCAGAATACATGAATATAAGTAGAAAGATAAACAACGAGATAGCTCACTATCAATTAAAACATTCATTACTCAAATATACTGTGGAAGTTTCACATAAATAAATAGGAAAACATTCATAACATGAAATAATTCGTAAGTTAGAATGATCTCACAGTTCATAGAAAAACCTGAAACAAAAGTAGTTCAACATTCAACCAATCTATGGCAAGCATTTGAGACTCCACAGTGCCTTCTCTAGTAGAAAATATATCTTCTTTATTATAAGAGGAAGTAGTTCTTCTTACAATAACATTTCAGAAAGATAGCATGAAAAAAGGTCCCTTACCCTATCGACTTGATCTCTATTTATACAAATTCAAATGTCTCTTGGTCTCCCTTTCCCTTTGGGCTTCTTTTACAAAAAATGCCTTTGTATTCTAGTGGAATCGCTAGCTTAGGCAAATATTACAAAAAAAAAATGTATTAATAAAACAAAATACTAAGTGGACCCAGTCACATCATTTATGAATTTCTTCCAAATATTTGCCTCTGTCACTATAGTTTCAAACCCTGATGGTTCCAGGAATCTGATAGTGATCTCATGTTTGGCAACTTGGGATTTTATATTTGCCACTCTGGCTAGAATCAAACGAAGTTGATCTTCCAATAAATGACTGCTCACTACTACCTGGGCTATTACAGTTTTCAGCACCTTCTCATCCAAACCTTTGACCAGCTGGATACCTTGTTCATACTCTTGCCATCTGACCTGCAATTGCTTCAAAAATCCTTCATGATCAGGCAATTCTTCTAACCTTCTCTTTGCAGATGTGTGACAATGATTGTAAATTGTCAAAACTTTCTGCAGAATTCTGCACAAACACCTTTAGTCCTTCAGACTGCCTTTACCAATTTCTTTGCTTCTTTACTCCCGAATTCAATCAATTCACACTCCAGCTTCGTTGTTTCTAAGTCCTTGATGGGTGCATCAGCTGGAGGTTCCTTGGTTGTTTCCAACCAAGTCAAACATCCTTGTAGAATTTCTAGGATATCCTGGGTCCTGTCTAAAAAGTAAGAAGTTGTACTCACAATTTCCTCCAACCTTGTCTCTACTTGTTGAACTTTCAACATCTCCTCTGCTATTTGGAACTGAATCTGATGAATTTTACTTCTAAGTGTGAGAGCATGCTTCTTCAATGGCTCAATATCTGTTTTCTGCTCATTTGTTTCTTTTAATGAAACTTCCAGTGAATCTTTCTGGGTCTCCAATGCTACTACTTGGGTTTCATAATGCTTGGCTTTCCCCTTAGCAGTAGTCTTCTGCAGCTCTAATTCTGCCACTTTATTTTCCATACTTCCTTTCTCTTTACTCAATTCTTCAATTGATGATTTCAAACTGTCTCGTTCTACTTCTAACATTTGATGTCTTTGCTGAAGTCTTTCAAACTCTGACAAGGTGGCCTCATATTTTCTTTTTTACTCTCTTCCTACCTTTTCTTCTTTCCTCAGCACTTCTTTCATATATATATAAGTTTGGAAATTCCCCATTATAAATGCATGTATTATGGGAGAGGCGTTAAGGTTGACACTCCCCCCCCCCCCCAAATTAACCTTTATAAAACCAATTTATAAATGATCTCATATGTTGGATTGAACATATGCTAGTGTGTTCTGAGCTCAAAGCGCCTAGTAATAAAGAAAAAATCCAAAGCCTTGACACAATGTAATGATTTTTTGTGTCAACTGTGATAAGCAAAGTTTTTGTAACGATAACCTTCGATACATATATATGATAATAATGGATGAATCTATAATAATAATTACAGTATTGATGCTCTTCTCCTTAAGAAGGCTAAGACCTTAGTAAACTATTAATGTATTTGCTTCATTGTTAGAGGCTTTCCCTAATCCATGTGCTTACTCTAGTTATTTAGGTTCTTTAAAGTTACAAATAACCCCCTCCACAATTACCATCCGTAGAAAAGACTTGGAAAAGTTAATGTTGAGAGGTGTGAACCATTTTGGACTTCTAAAGATTAGCACCCTTCGTTGGTTAATAGACCTAAGCCTTGAGACATGCTAACATATAGCTTAATAGTGAAAAAGGATGAAGGGATAAATAATATTCCAACTAGATAGTGATTTTATAAAGCAAAATTATGTATGGGAGTGGTGGTTTTTTGTTGAGATGCAGACTTTAGTTTATGGAATGTAATATGTTCGATGATATATTTGAATGTCATATGGATGTGGGATGTGATTGTCTATCTTGTTTTGATCCTGTTATAATCAGTTCTAGCTCTGACCCTTTTTAGATCAGTTTTGAGAATACTATGAGAGCATGGGCAATTATTACTTTATGTGATATTGCACCATCTGAAAAATGTGATTAATACTTTTTGATATAAAATTATGATTTTTTTTTGTAAAAAAAAAAAATCTCAACTTAAATGATTCCTATTATCATGTTTCCTACACCAATTGAGAAACAAACATTACAAATATAGAAAATATTTCACAAAATAATCCATCCATGAATCAAGTGAACAATATATAAAAATGAAATGTATTTATAAAAAAGTGTAATGAAATATTCATATTTTGATTATATATTTTCCAACTTTATGATTACCTTGCATTTATGTCATGTATATCTATGCATTTATATTCCTCTGAAAAAATCTATGCATTTATATCATTTATATTCCTCTGAAAAAATCTATGCATTTATATCATGTATATCTATAGAGATACATTTTTCTTATGCTATGCATAGACCTCTACATCAATCTACTTTTAAATGACATTATTGATGATAGAGAACATTAATCCAATTATATCGTTTGTTGTTGTTTATTAAACATTAATGTATTATAAACTTATTTTATCATGACATTGACTTCATGAGAGGGCATACTTGTATATATATTGCCATTGAAAATCGCCAAATAACGGATGCCATAGCCATTGCACAAGAAACTATACACAGTATTAAGATAAAGAATAAGAAAGCTCTGGTATTGAAGTTGGATCTCATTAAAGCTTATGATCGGGTAGACTGGGGTTTTATTCGATTGGTACTTCTGCAGATTGGTATACCCTTACACACTACAAATTGGATTATGGGATGCGTGAGTTCAACAAATTTCTCTATTCTGGTCAATGGTAATCCCACTCCTTTTTTCTCGGCTACCAGGGGCCTGCGACAGGGCTGCCCGATGTCGCCGTTGTTATTTCTGCTTATTGCAGAAGGTTTCAGCAGGATGATAAAGGAATTAACTGAGCATGGTGATATAGTGGGTATCGAGGTGGCAGCTAGAATTTTTATAACACATCTGTTATTTGTGGACGACATCCTTTTATTTGGCGGGGGCTCCCATCGAGAATGGCAGGCTATCAAAAAAGCACTTGATGTTTTCTGTGATGCTTCGGGTATGAGCATTAGTCCGAACAAATCACAATTTTATCATTCAAAGTGGGAACCTGATGAGTTGGAGGTACTACACCAACTTTTTTCATTTGATATTCTGCCTCTTGAACATGGGTTCAAATACCTGGGTTTTTTTTTCTGAAGCCCAATGATTATAAGATCAAGGACTGGATTTGGCTACTTAAGAGGATTGAGACACGCATTGGTATGTGGGGACATCGTTTCTTATCTATTGGCGGTAGGCTCATATTGACTAAATCAGTCCTAGAAAGCATTCCTGTATATTGGTTCTCCCTATCCTGGATTCCGAGAGCTATTCTTAAACAGATACAGAGCATATTGACGATATTCATATGGTTTGGGTGTAGTGATAAGCCTTCTATCTACTTGGCAAGATGGGATTTATTGGCAAAGCCTAAAGAATGTGGAGGATGGGGCCTAAAGGACATAGGTGACTTTGGAAGAGCACTAAATGCTAAAAACTTGTGGCGGTGTATATTCATACCATGCTTGTGGCATCGGGTGATCTCTGCCAAATACATACAGGGATGGCCTATTGCTGAATGGATTAGATTAGGTGCGTATGACCAGAGGAACATCTCCAATGTATGGAGGGCACTGCTGAAGGCGATGCCTATATTGAAACAGTGGTTGGCGTGGCGTCCTGGTGATGGGTGGAGCATAAGGGTGGGAAGAGACCCTATATTGGGAATGGTTGGATCTTTCAGGCTTTCGGATCCACTTTTGACTCATTTGCTTGATAAAAGAGTTTATTTTTTGGCTCAGGCAGCAAATAATTATGATGGTGACAGCTTCACGCGATGGGCGGATGCACAGGAATTAAATCTTACTGGAGCTCTGGCTACTGAATGGAATGATTATACATACAAGCTTAGGAACTCCGGTTTAAGTCTGAAACATTGTAAAGATTCTCTGTTCTGGAGTAAGAATGTGAAAACAGGAACTATCACTGCGGCACTGGCATATCAATCTACTGTTTCTTCTACATTCTCGGAATGTATGCCTATATGGTTTAAGGAGGTTTGGTGTTGGAAACTTCCTCTTAAGACGGTGATATTCTCCTGGTTATTGTTGGCTGAACGTATTCTTACTTGGAATATGCTCCAGAGGAAAGGCTTCGAGGGTCCTGGAATTTGCTCGTTATGTCACGATGCTGAGGAAAGTATCACTCATTTGATGATTGACTGCTCATTTTCTGTGCAGGTTTGGCGACATATTGGTCATTTATATGAAACAGATCTTATGTGGCATGGATTACATATTACCCAGGCTTTCAGAAATTGGATAACTGGTGACAGTAAGCTGAGGACTATTCCATTTCACGTGTGTAGATTTATCTGGCTGGCAAGAAACTCCTTTATTTTCAGGAATGTAAATTCTACTCCGCTTCAGATTGTCAATAAGGTACAGAACATATGGAATGAGGGACCCAAGCAGTTCAGGATGCAAAAGTCTCGTATTATTCAGCATCCAGCTTTTCTACATGACTTGTCTATAGGCTTCTTTGATGGGGCCTCACAAGATGGTGGTACCAAGTGTGGAGTAGGGGCTATACTCATATCGCCTCTTCTGGGCAGATTTAACATAAAGTGGAACTGTGGATTTGGCACCAACACACGGTCTGAGTTACTTGCATTGTGGAGTATTCTTCACTTTGCTAGATCTTTGGGCATAGATGCAATTCAAATTGCTGGTGACTCCAGGGTTATTGTAGAATGGTTTAATGGCATTTTCCATTTGGAATCGGTTCTCCTTAACTATTGGATGGATCATATTTTGCAGCTGAAGAGTCAATTCTTGGAGATCAGCATCCAGCATGTATATAGGGAGATCAATTATGATGCTGATATCTTATCTAAGCAGGCATTAGCGGGGCTGGTTGGACATTTTTTGGTGGCTCGTGGGGATGGACGTGATCCATCTGCTTTTACCTTTTTTGGTTATTATTAGTTTTTTTGGCATAACTGTATGAACTGTATGAACGCATAAGATTGTTATATCTTATGGTTCATAATGGGTTAACATATCTGTGGTGTATTATGTAATGGAAATTACATAATATGCCATGGTAGATACCTGATGGGTTGTGATATATGTAATATTGATAACCACATACTGAAAACAGGGTGTTATGGTTAGAAGTCAGAAACTATCTAGTAAGTAGATGTGAGTACTGATATGGACAAGTGTTGACAAGTCGTCCTTATGTAATTATCTAGTGATACCTTTTTTATATATCAAATATATAAGATCTTTTTTTATGAAAAAAAAAAAATACTTGTATATATATTACTTTATAAAGCTTTAATTATGCTAATACATTGAGTCATAAACTCAAAGAATATATTAACATTCAATTCAGAAGTTGTATCTTTCATACATTGAATATGGACATTTAAGATACAATCCTTACATCACACGCGATTGTATTTGTGTTCATATCTATGACTACTTTTTAATATAAAAATTATTTGGTTTCATATCTATGACTACTTTTTAGTAATTGGTTTATCTTTGTATGAATTTATTTGGTAGGTAGTTGATATTATAAAAATCTATAGTAGCTCTCGAAATTTTGTGTTATAGACATATTTTATTTTTTCGAGGATAATTGTAATTAAACTTTTTTCAAAAACCTATAAACTATTTTAAAAGGAGTTTTGTATTTCTTTTTGGGTTGAACTTTCGTTGAGTTTTTTATAATATCGATCTTATTATTTTTAGTTAAAAATAATAATAATAAAAGTTACCAAGTTTCAAATATTTAATTTCGCATATAATGAATGTTGTGCCATAACAACAATGAAATAATAGAAGGTCTTCTTAAAATCAAAAAAGAATATTTATGATGTAAATGAAGAGGAATTGGTTCTCAATGGTGTTGTAAGTTAATGATAATGGATAAAACTTTTATAAAATTATAATGAATATATGTTTCTTTCACTTATAGTAAAAAATCAATATAATAATTCAAGAATTATAATATATTTAGACGATAACAAGTGATTTTAGAACAATAATCAACGAGATTTATGAGACATGCAATAGCAAAATCATACAATAACAAACAATAATCATTTAGAAATTATTATTGTTAAACATGTTTTTCTAGAATGTGTAAATACTAGTCCAAAGAATTACCAAACTGGCATAGATCCATCTAAAAGGGGATCTACCAAGCACCAAGAGGGATCAAATCTCTCAAGCTGTAAACCCTTTTTTAGAGTGGAAATGTTGAGGAAATGTGTAATCCAATGTTTACGGTTTTAATTTATCTAATTTATGTTGTCATATATATGCAATTCTAATATTTTAAATTTAATTTAAGTGGACATGTTATTTAAAAAAAAAATTGATTATTTTTTATAAAGGACATGTGTCAACTCTAGGATGAGCACGGAAGGAGTTACACATCTCTCCCCTACTGGGTTGTAGAATGCACCTCTTCGGTGCAATTGATCTTTCCATGATTTTACTTTCAAATAAATAATAATCAATTTTTATTGTGCCTTTTGTTTTTTGGGAAGATTTTAAAAATTAAACATATGTAACATTCATATTTTTATTACTATTATGTGAAATCAAAGAGTTTTCTCACATGAAATGTTGATTTTCAATTGTTTGTTATCGCAAAAAGGAAAAGAAAATGAAACTCATTCAACACATAAGAGAAGACAACAAGGTAGAGATGGATTGATCACAAATTTTGCGAGGTATAATCGTCTTTCTTATACTTAACATTTCATATTTGTTGTGATATTGATATTTTAATTAATTTACAATTGTTAACAGGTGTTTTCTATTAGATGCAAATGTACAAAGAAGAGACATTGACCATTTCATTGACATTTAATTATATGTGTGGATTATGAGTGTATTTTGGATTATAAATGATTAATTGAACAAAAAGCAAGTAACTATGTTATTTTACTTCCCTAAAGCGTGGAGTATAGTTTCATTTTCAAGTCAAAGTGCTTTGGCTTGGTATTGGTTGAATTTCATGTTATAAATTTTTATAAAACTTTTCAATATTTATAAATACAATCTTTTTAACTTAAACAAAAAATTACTCTTTCACTTATCTCATTTGTCAATAATTATTATTGATGGGACATAAATCCTTGAAATGTGACTTACTTTTAAAACTAAAAAAAAATAATATGGAATTTCTAAGAGTGCCATGTGGCAACTTTGTGCCATTGTTGACTTTTGTGATCTAAAAAGATTGTTGTCACTTCCTATATGATGTTTTGGTTTTGATGTAAGCAACTCTCTCTATATATAGAAGGACATACTTCTTAATTGATGCGACTTCTACAAAATTGTTATGTTCTTATGATTTCTCCTTGCTTTCATAATTTATATATTCATATTCTTATTTATTTTTATCCTATTAGTTTGAATAGTGATACAAAGAAACCAAATGTTCTTTTAAAGTTTGTGAAAAATAATATTAATCTTTTCTTATTTTTCAATTTATTTTTCTTATGTATTAAATTGTGATTAACTTATAGACCTTGACAAGACTAATTTTACTTGTTAATTTATCATTGATATTATACTAGCATAGATCCAAATCCTAGGCTCTATCAAGCGCCGAGAGGGATCAAATCTTTGGAGGTGCAAACCTCTTCTTAAGTATTGCACTCAACTATTAGCTTTAGTGTGATTCAAACCAAAATGCACATCCTTTTATTTAAGGTCCACATTCAAAACCATTTGTAAGGCCCTCCTAAACCATGTACAATAAAACCATGGGTTGTTTCGGAGGCCTTGCACATAGTTTTAAAACCATGTGCATGACCAACATTTTTTTTACCCATAATTCAATTTTTTATTTTTTTATTTTTTAAGTAAAAACATTACAGCATCTCGCCCATATTGTGTTGTTTTTAAATTTTTAAATTTTTATTGTTTTGTTAGGTTGGAACATTTTAGCATCTCCCCCATATTATGTTGTTTTTTGCCAACATTTATTTTGAAAGATAATTAAAATTTTTATTTTTTATGGTCAACATCTATGTAACATTATGTAACGTTACATAACATTACAAGATCTCCCCCATACTGGAGTGTGGAGTGTAGAGCGCCTCTCGGCGCAATTAAAATAAGAAAAATTAAATAAAAATTACTTACATTATGAAAACTATACAAAGTTTATCATTCATATATATATATATATATATATGAAGTGAGAACACACTCACATATATATACGAAGAGACAATGCTCTTATATATATATATATATATATATATATATATATATATATATA